>NTHP01000291.1:85925-105231 GCA_003416845.1 Oplegnathus fasciatus | reverse complement strand
AGTAAAGGATCTGAATACTTCCTCCACCACTGGTAATGTATTAAATACAGTAGCACACAGAGAAGAACAACATACTCAGCACATTCTGTAATGTATACTCATGTTGGTTGTTATTTTCCGATAAATCCTATGAGTTGGATGTCAGGCGTGTCCAAAGAGCTGACAGGTTGGATGAATGGAGTAGTGTAAGGAAAAGCACACACACACACACGCACACACACACACACACACATACATGCACACAAACAGCTGACAGAGGTTAGCTGTCGCCCATGTGGGGTTAAAGACTTGTTCCACTGTTGAGATTTCAGCTACTTCCTCTCAGCAACACACCTCATGCGCACGCACACACACACACACACACACACACACACACACACACACACCAACACACCATTTCATTGTTACTTGATGCAAGTGACAGGTGTGTGTGTGTGTGTGTGTGTGTGTTTGCCACACCACACTGCCACAGTTGTGTTTCAGAGCTGTTGGCGTGTTTCAGTATTTCAGTACAGCTCAGACCTTTGACGGCAGTTATTTAATCTTTCTGTACTGTTTACACCCCATCACTTTGAACTACTCTCATTCCAACAATAACAAAATCGTTCTAGTTGCACTATAAAACACTTACGCTGGTATTAAACATGTTGTATATATTTTTTGTATGTATATGTGTGTATGTAAATATGTATATACGTAACTGCATATGTTCCTTGTAAATATAATTTAGTTTTCCTTGATTTTTTGTGCCACTTTTATATAGTTTGATCTATTTTATTGCCTCCTGTATTTTATAGTTTATATTCTATTCTAATTTAAATATTTGAATATCTGTTTATACATTTTCTGTGAGTGTAGAGCGGAGAGAACTACCCCTGCATTACATTGTGAAATCCTGTGTTGTATAATGACAATAATAAAAACCTTGAACCTTGTTTACTGTATACGTATCTGTCCATTTAACACAGTATCACTGGTTGTATTTGGTTATTGTGGGCGGTGTTGAAATCAATACTGCAGATTACTACTACTGATTCATGGCAGTATTGGATTTCCAGGACTGAACCTTGGTGTTCCAGGTTTTTATTTCACTAGCTTCAAACCACCTGATTACTTGATCAATATACAGATACTTTAAAATATAATGATATACACTCATTGGCCACTTAATTAGGTACACCTGTACAATCTAATTCTACTTTTACGAAGCTCATAAATTTTCAGTTTTTGTTTGCTTGTCCACCACATTGGGGGGTGCACACAAATATACACAAAAAAATAGATTTGGTCCAGTTAAAATGCTGTTTGACTTGATTTTACTGTGGACATTTAGGTGGAATATATTAGTTTCTATAAAGATTACAACTTAATACAGCAACACAACAACAAAATCATTTTTACAACAATCTATATAATGATTCCCACCCTATCACAATAAGTACAGGAACACTGAATATCAACAAATTGGAAAACTGCAGGTCTCATTTTTAATTTGATTAAACTTTTTAAGTTTATTCCATTTAACTTTTAACTCACCATCTATAAAGTAAGTAAAAAGGCAACTAATTTGAATATATTTTGAGATTCTCAAACTACAAAAAGCTACCAGAAGAATGAAACCACCTGTAGGATGTAATGCAATACAAATAAAACACAACAGTAACACTACCTTACTCAAAATAAGACAACAAGAATGTTATATATATACTATATATACAGCATATTACAGTAAATGTGTCATTCCTCCAGAAATACAAATGAAAAACAGATGACGAGTTTAATTATAAATGGAATAAACTTGCTGATGTTTTGTTTTTCTTTTCTGAAATTGAAAATGAGACCTGCAGTTTTCCCATTTTTTGATATTTAGTGTGCCTGTGCTTATTGTAATAGAGTGGGAATTGTTATATACGTTGTTATAAAATGATGTTTTTAATTTTATTTTTAGTGTTATGATATTAGCTTTTTCCCATTGACCTGTACTCTTTGTAGATACCAAATGCCACTTAAATATCCTTAGTATCTCAGGTTGAACAGGGCTTTAATTGGACAACATCTCATTTGAGTGCTTGTGTGTATGTGTGTGTGTAGTTAATGCTCATTCATATACGCACATACACCTAAAAGTACACACTTTAACCTACCAATATAAAAACATGTGAATGCACACTGAGTGCACACAGGCATACATCGACAGGTATGACACACGCTCTCAAGTCCACACACACAAACACACACACACAGGCACTGTCCTTGGTGGGGCATTGGTAGACTAGTGGGAAATGGAGGGTCATGTTCAGGTCTTCCTCATCATGCGGCCGAACAAAACCTGCACTCTCCTCCACCAACGGAGGGAAAAAAACAAGTGGTGACGGATGAATGAGGCTGAACAGGATGCTTTCAAACAACCAACACACGCCTGCTCAGCCTCTCCCACATGTACACCTGCAGTTTATAATGTGAATATTTAGAATGAATATGTACCTATACTGTATGTTGTATTAGAGCTGAGACAATTAGTCGATAATTAATCAACATCAAATCCGATAATCAATCTATCGTTTAAGTTATTTATCAAGCAAAAATATTCAACGTTCATTGTATATGCTGTGATTGTTTGTCCGTCCGTTTTCCCGGGGGGGACCCTCTTCACTATTTTGTGATGTGTTATAGACTATACGTTTAATTAGTTATAGCCTATATTGTATATGTATTAGGTGCAAAGGAGAATGGGATCTAATTGGAAACTGTACTGAAGAATCTACATTTTGTTCAAGGACTTTAATGTGGCTTTTGTGCTAAAAGAGAGCAGGAGTTTTCACTTTTTCAAAAACTTAATACCTGCAAAAAATATAAACAAAGTTTTCAGTATTACCACAATGTGAAAATACTCTATAAGTAAAAGTACTGCATTCAAAATCTTAAAAGTAAAAGTGCAGACGCATTATGGTCCGGGTGGAGCTAATTTTACTCACTTTAGACTGTTGGGTAGTGTAATCTATACCAGCGCATCATACTTACAGCTCATCATAGGTTTAAAATCATTATAATCTTAATCTGAAAAGTAACTTGTAACTAAACTAAAACTACATCTGTCCAATAAAGGTAGTGGAGTAAAAAGCACAGTAACATAAAGAGGAAAAAATTGTACTTAAAGTTATAATCTCAAAGATTTTCATTTCACTGTCTGTCACGGCACCTATGGCAATAATCGGTAATTGCAGGTGTGTTTTTGGACCTCACTTCAGTTTCAGCTTCAGTTTCATCGTCTGTAGTCATCGACCTTTTCTTTGTTTGTTCGGCCATAATAACCGTTTACTCACAACGCCAGCACAGACTGGAAAAAACAGTCTATTGCGTTAAAAGCCTTGTTAAAAGCCTAACTGTGCGCTGCTTGTGATTTTTCCGTGAAAGTGGCTCCCGACAACCGGGTTGTAATACGACAAATGCTGCAGGCTTTCATCAGCGGGCCATAGGCTCAGTCACCATTGTGTTGCATCATTCGGTGATAGATAGTGACTTAACAGACATTTATTTTAAAAAAAAATCTTCGAGATTATATCTTTAAAGCTACAGAGAAGAGAGTGGACTTCCAGGTCACTCCCCCTCTCTTTCTCCACTGCGCTCCATCTCGTCTCCAAACCCCCTCCCCGCAGCGTTGCGCAATCTAATTCTTTCTTTTTAGCTTGCTTTCCTTCATTGGTCTTCTTCTGTATACTTGTCTTTGTCGTGTAAGCTGTTGTTTGACAAAGGAGGGATGGGCAGTTTTCTCATTGCTTGGTTGTTCGGTGGTTGTTTACAAGTCCGCCTTTGCGTCTGCCCTGAGTTTGCGCATGCGCGGGGGAGGGGAGCTGCCCGCAGCGTGTGCAGGGCCCGCCGTCAGATACTCCTCCCGCTCTGATTGGTCGTTTTTACTAGGCAGCGGTGGATTCTTGCAAATGGCCTAAAGGGCAGCAGGTGGAGCCGGAGGCGTCTGCCGTAGCAAGTAAAATTATTTTTATAAAAAGTTGGCAAGGTAATATCTCCGATGTTATTTACGTTTCATTACTATCATGGTGTAGCTCTGTTCCTCGTGGGCAAGGACATGGAGGAGGGAGAGTAGCCGGCAGAAGCAGAGGAAGAGGCAGAGGTCGGCGTGCCTCCTGTTTCTGATTGGCTGGAATAGTGTTGTCTTCGATCCGAGCCACTTTGTTTCTCATTTACAGAGCAAAGGCTGTGTACGGATTTTTTTTCAGCGCACAACACAGAACAGACAGCTGGCGGACCGTGAGGAGATATTCGCTGAATCTGACAATAGGTGTATTGGATTAGAATCGCTGACTCCACCTTTAATTGGCCTCTCCTCTCTTGCCCTCCAAGGCAAACTTTACATGTTTTGCCCCTCTCGAGGTAAAGATCTAAGAATAGCAAAGCTTTATGTCCATTTTTCTTCCATCCAACATTTATTCCTGGTTTATAAAGAACATCACAGCTTCACGGGGCTATTAAAATGGCTTTAAGTCCTTTAGTGTTGTTAAAACAACTCTGTGTTGTACAGAAAAGGGGTCCAGGTCAAGCTCATGGTGGGACGTTGGGAATGCAGATATTATTCTATTTTGTATTTTATATTTATTTTTTTAAATTTCAAAACAACAGTCAAATTCACAGAAGCTTTTCCTCTCCAGCACTGAGGAAAATGAAACCGTACTCTGTCTTTCTTTGGGTAGACATAACACCAGGATCAGCCACAAGCATGTGGTTGTGGACGCATTCCAATATGATCACTGTGTGGGTCTATGTGTGTGTGTGTGTGTGTGTGTTTGAACATTTGTGAAGTCCCGGGCACACCACAGTCAGTTTTCCACTCATGCTCAAGCTGTTAATTGTGTGCTAAAGAGCATGGATTTTTCTGTGTGTGTAAGGCAGGACATGCAGGACGATCATGTAGCGTATGCCAGCAGCCAGTGAGGTTAATTTGGGTGCAAAAAGTGTCTCTTTCGTCAGTCTTTCTGTCCAAATTGTCATTTTTAACTAAGGTAAAACAACAACAATGTTTTGGAAGGCACAGACAAATGATGTCGTCCTGCCGCTGACGGCGTCAGGTCAGAAAACACTTCTTTGTGTTCTAGGACTTTCACGGTCAAACGACATATTTTGCCTTTTAATTTGGAGGACTTCTTTTTTGGCACTTGCTGAAACGACTGATGCTGTCGTTCTTGCGAGCACAGTCCTGTCTCTGGCTTTGACCTGGTAAAATCCTGAACAATACAAAATAAATAAGACAGTAATCTACAAAACAAAACGTAGCTTTGAAAGGGAAATGTTCAAATTCCTGGGAACTGTAATGATCAGCATTCAGATGCAAAAGACTTACGACTTAACTTGGACTCGGTCTTTACTTGGCCCCAAAAAGACTTACTGTTGGGAAATCATTTCATTTGAAGAGCGATGAACGCCCGATTCTCGCAGTAACCTTCCCTCAAATCCATCAAACCTGTGAGTGACAGTTGAGAGGGTGCTGAACATTCCTGATTGAAAATTCCTCATTGAACCTTGGCGGTCCCAGTTCCATAATACGCGCAGATCGATGGTTGAATAGTGCCTGTGAGATGAGCTAAGCTGCACTTCAATGGGAGATATTTTGGGTTTTAATAGCTTCTCTGCGACACTTGTGGTGGGGAACAGGTGCGCTGGTTGTTGAGCGGTCAGCCAAAAGGACAGTCGAGTGCCAAGATGACAAAAATCGGTGCAACAGATTATTACAGCAAGCAGAAAATCCGTGGTGATAACATAATGGTTATATTAATGTGCAAATACCCCTTTTTATTTCTTAATGCTTATTTATAGCACAGATTGACTGAGCCTTCATGGTCTTTCAGAGCAGTTTCTCACACAGTTTCCCAACTTATTACTCATTAAAAGTTTCCTAACCTGACTAATCATGTAGTGTAATTTTGGGTCCGTGCAGGCAAACATATCTGAGTTAATTAAAATAACATGCATAAGCTCAACAGCTGTAAAAAGATAGACAGCTATAATAAATAGATCACCGTGGCATCAAACAATTTAATGCTTTCTTGTTTGCTTTTCACAAACACATCATGGGAATATTTGGATGTCATTAAAAATGTGACATTGGCTATTAAAAGGATCATTTTATAAGAGAAATAAGCAGAAGTTATAATGATCTGTCAGTTGGAGACTTAATTATAAGGCATCAAAGGTTCATGTAAACAGCTCAGTCTGAATAAATTGGTGCAACTGACCACAAACTTCCCAGCTGTGTTTTCTGTAATTTCCACACAGGGTGTAATCAAAGATTTAGCGTTGGGAATCCCGAGTACTTTTCAGCTGCTGTGTGTGTGTTGTTTCTGTTGTGAGCATGTTATGAAGAGTCAGATGACGGGAAACGTAATGCCACCTTGTTTACATTTTTTATCAACATAATGAGGGAAAGTTCTTAATGAACGTGTCTGCAAAGTTGCAAAATGTTGACTTATGTTTGCACATTTGATTTCCTTCAATATCTGCTCATATTAACTAAAGCATGATACTGTTGTTATGGTTATGTTTTGGCACTAAAGGCACTCGGTTAGTCTTTGTTTAATGTTAAAAAAGGTCAAGTCAATTTTTATTTATATAGCACAATATCACAAATCACAATTCGCCTCCAGGGGCTTCACAATCTGCACAGCATATGACACCCTCTGTCCTTAGACCTTCGAATCGGATAAGGAAAACCTCCCCCCCAAAAACCCTTTAACAGGGAAAAAAGATGGAAGAAACCATAAGGAAGAGCAACAGAGGAGGGATCCCTCTCCCAGGACGGACAGACAGGAAATAGATGTCGTGTGGACAGAATAAATCAACAACAAAACAGTGAGTTGAAGCAAGAGACAGGACGCGTTTACTTTAACTTTTAACCAAAACCACAATCTGCCCCAAACTTTAACCAGTCTAAACCCAATCATAAGCAGGACTCAGGATGCAAACCCTGGTCTCGAAATATATACTGTATATATATGAAGTCAAGTGACAAACATCAGATGTTACTACAGGGATATTCAAACAACATTATACTGATGTTAAAAATTATTTGAAATAATTAAGGGTCCTGTACATAACAATTTACATGTATTAATCGTTTTTTGTTGCCAATGTGTGAACAGATTGTAAGATAACTTAAAAAATGAGACCTTCCCAGACTTTCTCAATTGCCAGTAACAACCTGTGGTCTGATTTCTATGTAAAGGACTCGGGACGGTTTTTCCTGGAAAATCCAACAGATGTGACATTATGCTCACTCCCGAGTGCCTTGACTCTCTTCAGCTCCGCTACAGCACCGACAGTGTGCAACACTACGCCACAGTTAGCTCTATGATACTACTTCATATTCATACAGATATCGTTTTTATCTTTTATCTGGTGAAGCCTGTCTGGCAAAACGGGAACATGACTGACGTCGGGGGAAAACTCGGGTCAACACATTATGCTGAAACATTAGCGCATCGATTCAGCGAAATGAGAGTTGTGATGGAAACTATCACGTCCAGAATGAAGTGTGGCAACACATCTGATTTATAATATTCCATCTTGTTTACTCACCGTTATCGTCCAGCAAATTTAGCTATGCTGACGTCGCTGAGCCTCTCTGTGAAAGCGAGACAAACAACGATTGATAAAGCTGGCTAACAAGCTATCAACATGATGCCTGTCAATCACGTTCAGTCTTGTATGAGTCACGTCACTGTTTGGACCGATGCCCAGCGTGCTCGCTCGTGCCTACGGAGTGCGAGCAACGAGATGCTGACTGCAGTTGACTTAACAGGCACTGGTGTCATTGCTAACAAGCATTTTCTGAATGTTACATATAGAAGCTTTAAGTAATTAAGTTCAGGTATCTCACAACACAGTACCCCAGGACCCCCTAGACACCATGAAGACTAGCGGCACACCCATGTCAAATCCTTACGGGAGGCATTTGAAAGACTCCAGACATGTGAATTTTTGCCCACATCTCCAAATGAATGAATGAATGAATGAATAAAACATGGTACAAACAAACAAAATGGTAATTCAGGCTGATTATCAGGCTAAATTTAGTGTGTTTTTGAATAATAATGTGTTTTGTAAATCTTACAGTAAACTAATATATTTTTTTATTCATACGTACTGTGTGAAATAAACTCCTTTTCAATCTTCACTCATTTGTTCCCGTTCCGTTGCTCGATAATTGTTGGGTAAGTTGCCGGTGACCCCTGACCTCTAGTAATAGCACCAAACTGGGAGCAAACTATTTGACCTTTTGACCTCTAGAATTTGGGAGGCCACTGAGGAATTGTGGGACTTCATAGCATTACATTCCACTCATTGGTCGGTTTGATATGTTTACTCGTCCAATTAGCAGTAAGTGCCAGTTGTTACATTCTTAACCGGGGCTTCAAACTAGAAAAACTTCAACTGTGCATACAGGAAGTATAATGACCTCTAACTGCACCACATTAACTGTCAGGTATTACAGTACATTTTGAATCAGCATAAACAGGAAGTCCTTTAACCTTCTGCTTGTCATGCTCACTGATCACATAGACTTTTGTCTGATAAAAGCAAATTGATCAAACTGGTATCAGTTATATGAGGATTTGCCCTTTTTTAAACAACAAGCATTGATGATTTTCAGATTTTTTCATACAGGTGGTTTGAGATTAAGGTTACTTTATTGAAAAAAGAGGAATAAACACTGATAGTTTCAGGATTACTATATAAAATTATTGTAACAGTATCCATGTTTATATAATCTATAATACTAGAGTGTTAAATAACACCTAATTTAAAATATACTTCTAAACAGCCCCCATTTACTACCCCAATCATGCCTTCAAATTCACAAATTTCAAAATAAAGTTTTCAGAAAATAGAACATTTCAGAGGAGCTCTCGCATGTTTCCTCCCCAGTGTCTCTTTGTCCAAAACCTGTCGTGAACTGGAGGTCAGTCTGAGATTTCTCAATGCATCTAATGACCTTGAAAAGTAATAAGGCGTAAAGGAAATGAATGACCAAATCTCAGCACAAGGTCCAACTTACTTAATAAAGGATTGAATTGGCTCTTCCAAGATCCAAAATCACAAACTGCACAAATGGAGCCACACCAGGTGTTCATTGATTAGCTCTAGTTACATTAGAGAAGCTTGTGAGGCAAAATAATCTTACTATAGATATGATTAAAAGCTCAGGGAAAGCTAGTTGGTGGACCTTTGAGTTAAGATTATGTTGCCACACTATTGTTTCCAAGGTCAAGAATGAACTTCCATATTCTAGATTAAGCTTGAATATTCAGTGAGTCAGTGCACAAGCAAATTGTAACATGTTTGATACCTCAAAATAAAAATACATTATCAGTAGAAGACATATTTGGTTTAAATATGAGCGATACATATTTATTATTTTATTTCTTAACATTTTTATGAATGCATGTGAATTTAGCAAAAACATAAAATGAGTTGGATCATTAAAAATGTTTTAGGCTACCACAGTAACGATGCTGTCAGTAATATAGATGTTATGATGTCCTGCTCTGTAATTAAAAGCCCATTAAGGCAGAGGTGGAGCTCTTGCCTCTGATTGGCGGGAGGGAGGCGTCTGGCTGGGTGTGTGGAGGGAGGAGGAGGAGGAGGAGAAGGGTGGAGGGGGTTCCCTTCCGTGCGCCCGGCCGCGGTCCAGTGCGTGAAGAGCGCAGCGCAGCAGAGAGACTCTCTCCACTGTCCACTGTGTCCTTCACCGCCGGGATTAATGTTTCCTCTCCGCCTGAACAGAGCTGCTCTCTAAATGAAGCTTGGTCCGTGTCCGTGATTTCTTCGCCATGAGCTGCCTGGATGTGATGTACCAAGTGTTTGGTCCTCAGCCTTATTTCAGCTCCTACAGCCCCTATCACCACCAGGTATGGATCATATATGCATATAAACTGTCTACTTATCTCTGCACTGTGGGCAGTTTAGGTTTTAAAGTCCATAGGACCGCCAATTAAAACTTAATTAGACGCAAATACAGGAGATTAAACACCTACTATTGGCCATACAGCCATCAGCTGTGGTTAATATATTTATAAAACTTAATCAACTCTTACAGCCCTTATAACGCCACTTAACATCTTATATATGTCTAAAAAAATATGTTAAACTTGCTGTTAATCACCACTTAAAACACCATAAAACGCAAGGCACGGACTGTATGCGCACCAGAGAGGAACTCATCCAGTGCGTAAAGCTTTGCGAATGTAAAACTTTCTTTTAGGTCACTTTGTAAGCGTTTATGTCGCTATTAAGAGTCTTCTACTTCACACGACCGTGAACAGATTGTTTGTTCCATCTCTTCAGGCTAATTTTAGTTAGTCTAAAGTCTAAAGTAGAAAGAAAAATATATATTTATTTTTACTTTTTTGAAAATAATAATCGCAGATGAACTTTATTCAAGTCGAAAATGGCGGATTCCATATCATATAGTTCCTTTAGCCTAATATTTTGTTTTAAAAGGAGGTTTCATATATTTTCAGAACTTGGCTCTTGGTTTATGGCCATAACTAACACAATAACACAATAAATGACTAACAGCATAATCCGGAGAAGTCTAATTTCCCTCCTAATGTTACACTATTAATGAGTGAAACCCATAATTTAGGATTTAAATCAACTACATCTCATGTTTTGCCTCTTAATACCACATTTTTACAGCCTAATCAGCGCATTAGTTGCCACATAAAAACATATCATAGACTGATGAATGTGACTTTTTCATGTCACGTGTAAAAAGACTTCATGGCTGTGACTGAGCAGTTTGAGTGCAGCAGCTTTTTGTGAGGCCTTTCCAGACCTGTTAAAGGGCTTTTTTTTTCACTCTCTTAAACCTCTCAGTCAACATCCAGGCATATTTCACATAGTGCCAAAACTCACTTTGTCTGTCACCTAAACAGACTCTGGATCAGCCAGAGTCAACCCATGCCACACAGCACAGTTTTATAATGTATATTATATATTATTAGCAAGATTATGTTGTATGGTTTGTCTAATATATTTATCATATAATAATATTATTATAATATAATAAAAGTTCCCTGTTTTACTGTAAAATTTCATGTACTTTTTGCACCATAATCTGGAAGTTTTCTATTTATCATGTAAGTAAGTAAAAAAAGCAGTAAAACCGCAGCAGTGAGGTGCAAAGTTATATTAGAAAACAAATATAGAACTCTACATGTTAATATATCTGTGTACTGCAATTTATATAGTGATACGGCGGTAAATTAAATGACAGGTGAACTATTAGGTGTAATTGACAATCATTAAAAGGCAATCAAACACCAATATCAACATAAATGCATTGTGAGCAAAGCATTGTTTTGTAATTTTTAAATAAAAGCCACACCCTTGTGTTAACGTATCAGTTTATACTTGTTGTAACATATGTATTTATCTATGCATTTATATAATTTATATATATATATAATGATGGCAAAGAGTTTAGGTGGATTTATCTCCTGCTGTACACCTGTTAAACCTCGAAACAAGGTTTAGGTTTAGAGGTCAAATGTCACATATTGGTTTAAGTCTTTATAGTGTCTGAAATCCCCCCAAAAATCCATACAAAATGATACCCTAACACATATATAAATCTGCATGTCCTTCTTAGAAACTGGCCTTGTATTCCAAAATGCAAGACCCCCAGGACAGCGGCAGCCGGCTCGGCCCCCCGGGCCCCCCGGCGATCAAAGAGGAGGACAAGGAGCTGCCGCCAGGAGCTGAGTACCTGAGCTCCCGCTGCGTCCTCTTCACTTACTTCCAGGGAGACATCAGCGCCGTGGTGGACGAGCACTTCAGCCGAGCCCTCAGCCACACAACTGCGTACCCTGCCTCAAGCAGCCACAAGGCCGTAAGAGGTGTGTGTGTCTTTGTATGTGTGTTTGTATGTGTTTTCCCCTCAGTGTGTGTCTATTAGTGTGGAAAAGTCACTGAAACAGCCTTTTGATTATCAGCGGGACACGAAATTCCTCCAGTGAAACCCATGAGATGCTTTAATGTTTTTGGTGTTTGTGCTGTACATTTATGTAATTTTGGTTCCTGTTGTGTTGGGGTTTTATTTATTTTTTTCCCGATTTTGAAATTGTGGGACTGAGGCTGTTATTAATATCATTTCCCAGGACGCAGTAACTTTGTCTTGGTGTCTCATAGATTTCCGTCAGGTGAGATTTGATTAAATATTGTCATGCAAAGATAAAAAAAAAAAACAGATAGAAAAGGAAAACTTTTTCAATTGCAATAACCGGTAATGGTTTTCTTTACTCACATCAGTCAAGAGTACAGATCCGAACAACTAAATCTTCACTTTTTGCTGTAGAGTTCCACTGATGTTGGTTTTTGACGGCCGTTGCACATTTGATCTGAAGCTTTTATCTTTTAATTTGACCTTTCCTGTGAAAACATGTTTTAAAATATCTGCTCCTAGAGCTGTTTTCATATCAGAGAAGAAATGGCTTTTAGATTATTTGATACTAAAACTCGCCTGAAACCAGAACAAATCTGTAGAAAACTGTGTTTAAATTTACTCGCGTAAAATCTAATTAAAATCAGTCACATTGGATTGAGTGGAAGGGAAGGAAGGGTTTCCGATGCAGTAATGATCACCTCTACAACAAGCATGTGATCAATTAAACTGTGTATTTCCCACACAGTGTTAGATGTTAGTTGTCTAATACTGTAGTATTTTGTGAGCCTCAGCTTTTGTTTATTAACGTGGCTGTTACTCTGTTTCATATGTCACCAACAGAAAAGAGGAACTTTATTTTGTTTCAGGCTCAGTTGGCAGTTTGCTTCCCCTCTGCCGTCGTGTTTGATGGAAAACACGACGCTATAAGGAAGATTATTTTAATTGAAAGTACAGTAGGGTATTATATTTTACACAAATTTTAGTTATTTGGAGTGATCTGAATTTATAAGAAATAGAAATACCTTTACAGGGTCGGATTACGGATATGGAAACTATTTTGGGGGGGTTCTCACCATTTGGAGTGCTGCATGTTTTTAGTAACATGAAAAGGGTCCTTGAATGATTTTAATTTATAACACAAAGTATTTCCCAATTTCTCTGTGCTTTTATATTCCTTTTATTGTGACTGTGTCCATCACGGACTTTGCACTGTGCTCAAGTGAATTTGTCTTTGGCATCACGGTCACTGGTGATTCTTATTCATGATTGATCATTATTGATTGTCAGCTACAGACATAAAATAAAATAAAATGGTGTCTTTGTTATTTTCTTTTATGTCCTTTCATGGCCATTTCTCAACTCCAGTACCTTTGTGTAATTTTGCGATTTTTGAATCCCAACTGAAACAAAAAAGGCAGTTTACAGGATTTTTGGTCGATAATTGCTTGACTCAACTTTGGAACAAAAGTCACTTTTCTCAAGCCAATCGAGTAGTATTATTACTCTGCGTAAATTACTTAAACATGACCACAAAGTTGTGTTGATTAGTTCTAGGGCTGCAACTAATGGTTATTTTCATTATCCATTAATATGCAGAGTATTTTATCAATTAATCGATAGTCCAAATACCCAAAGATAATCAATTTACAATTTATATACAACAGAGAAAGCAGCAAATATTTAGATTTTTTGCTTTGAAAAGTGACTCAAATGAAGAATCAACTATCAAAATAGTCACTTGACTAAACTAGTAATGACTTCTGCAAAATAAGAGATGAATAAGATATCACCAAAACACACATTTAAAGAGGAACAGTTATAAAATGAGTTAATATGACCAGAATATATGGCTATAGTAGACCTTGTGATAAGAATTTCTATTTCTGAGGTCAAGAGTGAACCTTCAGCCTCAAATTTTTTAAATTTTTATCTTAAATGTGCTCTAATAATGAACACACTTTAGGCAAACTTAGTAATCAGTAACTATTAAGGGAAAGTAGCTCCTTTATAAAGTAACAGTGTGGATTTCTGTCTTCACAGATGGATCATTCCCAATGAGCCAGAGAAGTTTCCCTCCGTCTTTCTGGAACAGCTCCTACCAGCCGTCGGTCTCCTCCACACTGGGCAGCGCCCTGTCAGCTCCCCACACAGAGCTCCCCTTCCCTGGGGACCCGTACTCCTCCGCCTCCCTGCACAGCCACCTCCACCAGCCCAGCCCCGACGCCTGGCACCCATCCCACCACCACCACCATCACCACCACCATCCTTACTCACTAGGGGGCGCAATAGGCTCCCAAGGCTCCGCCTACCCACGTCCAGGGGTTCACGAGATGTACAGCACGGCGTTCGACCCGCGCTACGGTTCTCTGCTGGTTCCATCGGTGAGGCCTCATCACCGTCTGACGTCCAGCAGCTCGGTACCGGGGCCCAGCACCTCGCCCTGCGACCTGGGAGGGAAAGGGGAGTCAGGGACGGGTTCGGCCTGGAGCGGTGCCTTCAGCGGAGCCGGAGCGGAGATCGGACTCAACATGGACACAGGTATTGTTAATTTTTCACATCATGTCAGCTCTGTTTTATAAAACTTAAAATGAAAGGGCTCTACAGTCTGTGCAGCACTTCTGTCCTTCAGATAAAGAAAAACTCCCCCCAAAAAACTTAAATGGGGAGAAAAAAAGAAACCTCAGATCAACAGTGGAGGGATCCTTCTTCTAGATCAGACAGGCATGCAATCAATGTTTTATGTACAGAGTAGATAGAAATAAGTAATAAGTAAAATTGTTGTGCAATATGGAGAAACAGAAAGACATCATCTGTCATCAGTCAAACTTGTGACAAATCAACTTATGCCGAGTTTAAACTACACGATTTTAGCCCTGATTTTCCACCCGCCGACAGTTTTTGGAGATCGCCGACAAAAGCCCCAGATCAGAGGCGTGAGCCAGTCGCTATTCGGTGTGAATTGTCAAAGACGCGATCTGAGAGATATGCTGATGCGACGCAGACGCACAAGAGATATCTAGCAGGTTAAATATCTGGACCTGTCTGCAAGTCCAAATCCTGTAGTGTGAAATTAGTTTTGACTTGCAATGACAGCAGCGACATCCTGAAGCCAATGAGAGCGCGAGATACAGGGCGAGGGAAATCAGGGGAAGGAGTCGTAACACCTGCGACAGAACATCATTATATTCTTTTCTTTTTCTTCCTTGGTTTTTCACTGCAAATCAGCGCACAAACAACTTGGATCTCTAGTTTCTCGCGGACATCCATTTTCAAGAACTCCTGTCTCGCGCGTGGTCTCGCATCTTTTCACGCATCACTTCTCGCGTGTGTTTTGTTGATTATGATGTAGTTTGGAGACCAGACAGACTTGTCGGGGATTCCTCCTGGTGAAATGTCTTGTAATGTGTGACCCCCTGTTGCCGATCACTCGTGTAATGTGCAAACCACAACAACTTCAAGATACCCCATTATAAGACAGACAGTCATGTAATGTGATCAGTACAGCATTCTGATGACTTTTAAGGTCGTGTAGTGTGTAGGTGCCATTAGTGTTTTTTTTGCTATTGTGAGCCAAGAGTTGACAGATTTTCAGTCTCATCAAACAGCACAGAGTTTGGTCAAGAAGTTAGTTAGTTAGTTGATAGCTTATTCTTGTTGTTTTCTTTCATGGCTGTCTTCGAGCAACTTAGTACAACACTAGAGACTGTGGTTTTGGGGGACATACAAGGGGCTAACAGCTCAGCCAACCCTGTCTCCTACTGATTATATTTATATAGTGCTAAATTGTTTTCCCAATTACGTTGTGCTGTCAGACGTAATTGCTGCCTGGATTATGTTCATGGGCAACATTTGTTTTGAGTGAATAAAGCGCTGCAGTACATATATGTAGCAGCAGAGTTTCAGGGAGGTGGGCGTGGTGGATGGTGGGGGTACAAAGTGCAGAACTGTGACCCCAGAAACCAGAGTTCACATCCAGAGTCTCGTCTGTGGTTAGGTTTAGGCAACAAACACACTTTGGTTATCTTTGGGCAAAATCTGTGATTGAGCAGGACAAAAAGTTGAAGAAAGTCTGTGATTTCGTGTGTTTACAGGCACTGGTTCTCTTGTAGCGGGGTGGTAAATTTAAACAAGATAAATTAAAACTTTAGTTACACATGTGATCACACGCTTGAATTGTGACTAAATGTGAAAACCAAAAAGAGCTGTCTGCTCTGCACACCAAAGGCTAGCTGCTGGTCATGGCGATAAAATATTGAAGACAAGATGACCAAACAGTAAGCTCCAATGATTTTACTGTATAACCAATGTTTATACATTCTCAGGAGAAAGAGCAAGTGTGATCGAAGCGTTGGTTATACAATAAAATGATTGGATAGATGTGAAAACCACCAATGAAATCAGCCAAAACAGCTTTGCAAATAGCAAAATCCAAGTCAAGCTCACAGGCACATTTGTAAAACGATAATTTGCAAAGCTGTTTTTGTCATTTACTATAAATGTCCTGCTTGTTCGGGCAGAGCTTGGCCAACACCTGTCTGTTAAATGCACAACCATTCAGATAACAAATTAATAAATTAGTTGTTTAAGTGTTTGCTATGTGGTCATACTGACTGTCTTTAATGCTGCTTTTTTTTTAAATCAGATAAGTTTTCATTCCAGCCGAAGTAACAACTTGAAAGCGTGAAAACCCGATTTAAATGAAGATTTTTTTTCCCTGCCTCAGATCAACTTACCACAAGTGGTTTGAACCAACAAACTGACTGTCAATCAGCACCTTAACACCAGCTGTCAACTTCCTTTTCTGTTGCTGCCTTGCTTTCATCCCCTCTCTGCCTCAGGCAAATCCTCCTGCTTTTATCAACAAGACATTTGCGCTTCTTTTTCTAATCTCCCTTTTCTTGCTTTTCTCTTCTTCTACTGGCCTTTTCTTTTCTTTTCCTCCTTTCTTTCCTCCTCTCTTAGGTCTGCAGGCACAGGATAAGAGCAAGGATTTGTATTGGTTTTAGAGACTGAGACTGCTGAGACTCTTCCCCCCTCTTCACTCCTACTTCAGCTGTAGCCTCTTTCCTCCACTCCTGCTGTACTCTGTTGCTCTGCTGCTGTTATGGGATGACTGACAGACAAACTGAAAATCGGTCAGACGGCAGTTTTGTGCTGTAACGGCTTCTGGTCTACTTGCAGCTCGGTGTTACGGCGGACTGTGCGGCAGCAGCGCAGCCCTGCTGAGCTGAAAGCCGACAGAGTGGATACAAAGCGAGCGTGGAAACAAAAGTGGACTCGCGGAGGAGAGAGAGAATCTGATCTTGATGGATGTGGACAAAGACAAGACTCTTTGTGCTTCTGTAACAGGCAGGGACAACATTCCTAAACTGGAAAAAGTCTGGGGACAGACGGACAGAGACATGTGTTGTCAAACTCCAAAGACAAGCGCTTGAAGGACTTGGCAGGACTTGCCTCACTGGGACAACTGGGCTACAGACACTGGGAGTGTTATGGCTGGAGGAAAGGCCGTGTTGGTGTGGAGGAGGCCGCACAGCAAGAATTTGGCAGACTGCGAAGGAAGGAGGAGTCCAAGAACTTTGGTTTACATGGACTATTGGTTCAATGTCAACTGAAAAAAACACTGTCAGTATTTTATGGCACAGTAAAAGTTAAATTAAACAATTTTGGATGGTTTTCAACTGATATCAAAAGATATTTAAGCAATGATTTCACAGAGTGTTTCAAGTAACAGCTACAAAAAACTTTAGCTGTGTCTCAGTTCCATATTATGTACACGCCCGAAGCAGATTTTGAGCATACTGAAACTCTGGATTTATGAGTGTGCAGTCGATGTACACTATCATCCCACAATGCAATGCACAAAGGAAACGGAGGAGCTGCTGACAGCTGCAAAAAAATTAAAATAAAAAATAATTAATTCTGTTTTTCTCTTTGTGAAGTTTAATTTGCAAACTGTGACCTTGCCACTGCAAATTAAACTTCGCAGACATCCACTGGGGCACATAACTGCTTTCGTTCCTGTTAGTACAGTTAAGTAAACTGACTTCTTGTGCACTAAGTTTACAGTGTACTATGGCAATTTGTATGTACATACAGATTAAACGGATACTCTTTAAATGTAATGTGGAATTGGGATACACTTGTCTCAGCACGACGTCACAATGGATTTGGTGATTCGCAAGTCAAATAACGTCTTGATGTTAAAATCTTGGATAATTTGGTTGTAAAAAATGTTCATATGTCGAGGTTACATTCAGTATATCTGTTGTTTCAATCAAAGGTATTCATTGACTATATTTAAACATCTAGGGGATTCTAACTGAAATTAGCGCTGGGCAGAAAATTAATTGACAACAATTTTTATAATGAGTTAATAACATAATTGATCAGGAACCAAACATTTGCCACTTAAAGCCTCTCAAATACAAAGATTTGATGCTTCTCTCTGTTTTATATGAATACTTTTGGGTTTTGGACTGTTGGTCATACAAAACAAGCAATTTAAAGATGTCACCTTGGACTTTTTATTTATGACGGACATTTTTCCCTATTTTTTTAATTAATCAACTGAAAAATAATGATTGATTGAAATTGAAAAATGATGATTGGTTGCAGCCCTAATTAAAATGTTATTCAAACAGTGAATATTTATACCCTAGATGTCAAAATAAACCACGTTTATCCCAGTTTTAACCTAAATGTCCAGATGTCTTTTGACCTGCAAATTACAAAAAAAACATGCTCACTGCAAAATAGTGACACCTGCTAATTTTGGTCGTATTCCTGAGTCATTATATTATACAACTGATGTCAAGAGACAAAGAACTGCTGTCTATGAAATAAAGATAACCTCAGGTGTTAATACATTTCTATTTGATTGGAATTAAAAAAAAAAAAAGCACATTTGACACAGCAGCAGTTGAACAACCTGTGTTCATGTTATCAACTTCTATTCAATGTAAAACTGTTTGATGGGCTAAAGAGGGGTGAAAAGAGACTTTAACCTACTGCAGATACAATGATTATGGGTATTTTGTATTTATTACACGTCTACACTTACCTACAGAGTGGACTGAACTGTGCTAACCTCTTTGTTCTGGACATTTATGAAACATTATTTTATGGTGAACACAAAGATTAAAAAACATCTTCATGACTGTGTCAACAAAAGAAATGTAAACTTCACACCAATGGCTGCTGAGAGAGAGAGAGAGAGAGAGAGAGAGAGAGGAGGGGATCCTCTGATGAATGAAGAGAACGACGGCTATTTGAAGCCACTTGACTCCTTCTCTCCCTGCTCCTATGCAGCTGTCAACGACAACTGCTCTTCAACTCGGTGACAACACA
>NTHP01000291.1:59282-78147 GCA_003416845.1 Oplegnathus fasciatus | reverse complement strand
AAATACTCTATATCTCCTGAGGGAAATCATTACTAGCACAGTGAGAGTACCTCAGAATTATACTTGAGCACAGTACTTGAGTAAATGTACTTAGTTGCTTTCCACCACTGATCATGAATATTGCCCAAAAAGTGCACAATTGGTAAAGTTTTCTCCAATATGAGTGCATAAAGGTTTGCTCAGATTGGAAAATGGGCTGTATTATTTTGAAGGTTGGTGGTTTAGGTCTTGGAAATTTCTGTCCGCATGTGACAGTGTCCTTGATCAAGACCACCAAATCCCAAATTGCTCTTGATGAGCAGACCAGAGCCTGCATGGCATGGTAATATGAAAATATAACAGTGTAAACTGGTTTTCCTTGATGTAAAATCATAAAGTCACTTTCAGTTAAATGGATGGAATTGTGTTGATTTAACTTGACTGATTCTTAAGCACAAGCACACCATCCACAGGGCCTGTATTTGGCAGATGATTTTTGTCCATGTTTTATGTCGTGACACTTTGGCTTTCAGTGATCATCATTTCAGAGTGGTCATCAACCTGTCGTATTTCCTCTGGAGAAAGTCAGCTTTCACCCTTGTGGTCCTTTCTATCATTCTCCTTACACAAGGCAAATCTGGACTGGGTATGTTGCCTACATTTACGGTGCTTGTTAACAGCATAAAGCCATTTAACATGGGACTTTATATGATAGAAAAGCTTGCACACCAGGACTGAATATTGTTGCAACAGTAAATAAATCCTCTTTTTTTGCTGATTCCATCTGTGACACTTGACTAATAAAATCTTTTGCTTTTTCTGTTTGCCACATTTTCAAACATTGTCCTCAGCTGCAATCACTCAGCTTTCAATTGTCCAAAATTGTGAGTTGACAGAAGGTCAAAAGAAAGCTGAAATGAGTCATTTTGGCATCTCATACCAGAAAAAGCACAGGTGTAATTGATAATTGATTAAAACAACTGCTTTCTAACCATCCTGTATTGTGCATACTGGCTCACTGGGACACTTGATGGAGCTGAGCATTTGTAGTTCTAATAAACAAATGCATAGGAAATATCAATCCATAAACATCAATCCATCATAAAGTGCAGCATCTGACACATCAATTAACTTCATCTATAATACAAAATGTTCATATAAAAATCCACATTTAAACCTACAGGATATAAAGAGCCTAATATATTTATTCAATAATGTTTCCAAAAGTGGGACAAAGAAACTATTTCAGAGACTTGGATGTGAAAATCAGTCCATTTTCTCAAACAGGCTTCAAGCTTTGTGGTCCCTGTGTCAACTAATCTGTCATTCACTAAAAACAAGAAAATTGACCACATGATAATCACATTTTGTAATAGCTGGAGAGCATATATACAACATTTTAACCAAAATTAAAGAAAATCAAAGATTTCCCCCAGCAGAGTCACGCTGTGTGGGGAATATCTGTGTTTTAAGATTTGAATCTGTCTCCTCATCTGATAGTATTCATTAGTTTTAAAGATATTTTGGAAGTAGTGTCTATTTGAGCTCTCATTAGGTGTAGTGTCTGTTATTTCTTGAGAAACATTTTGTGTTTAATTTGACTGTGTTTCAGAAAGCAGGCAGGTGTGATCTATTTCCATGATTGCAATTGTTTCCCTCTGTGGGTGTGGTCTATATAAGGACGTGTTTGTTTCCTGATCTGTAACACTCTGACGACTGAACGGGTGGTTTTCTTTCCACCTTTTCCTAAACTGCTTTTTCTCACAAATGTGATTGTAAATTTATAATTTTACTTTCAGAAATGAAAAAAACTTTATCCCGTCTCACCTGAGAAACAGCTTGAGATTATTTTAGTGCATCCGTCATACTTTTCTCATTATCTACCCAAATAATGCTGAAATTTCCACTGTGAAATAATGACCAGAATCCTCAATCAAAAATATAAACGTGTGTAATTAATCTCCCCAGTTGTTCAATAAATTTAAAACAATTAAGTGTTAACTCATACTACACATTTTAATCTGCCTTTCTGCGCGACCACAACTTTTATGCTCACACTGTACGGATCAGTTTACCGACGACAGTGTGGAGCTCACACAGAACATAAGCCCGAAACTCTCAGCTGGTTTTGTCCATTGACAGACCGCATCCTCAACAATTTTTGACAAAAAGCGAGAAAAGCCACGTTACGTTGTGCAATTTTACTATGAATGGAAAGTAAGAGGAAAAAAGAAAAATACGGAGCAGCAAATGGCCAGAAGATGTAGACAATATGGTCCGTCTGTTCTGCAGCAAAGTTCAGTTTTACATCCCAGCAATCTCAAAACTACACTTTTAGCCCAACCCGGTCTCGCCAATATGCGTACAAATAACACGACTTTTACATTTTAAATAGCGTACAGTGCATACGCCAAAGTCAACTTTTGCATGCAGGTGATACGCCAATACCACGCGGTTAGGTTTAGAAACGAAAACAACTTGGTTAGTTTTAGGAAAACATCATGGTTTGGGTGTAAATAACGTGACTTACGTCAGTAAACTAACGTAACTTACGTCAGTAGACTATCGTACGTAACATTAATTAAGTAAGTTACGTACTTTACATAACAACAATAAACATTATGTTAACTTTTGGTTTCACACGGGACACAAACTGCGGTTTTCTAGGTGAAAGTCCTGTGTTTGTTTGACCCATCCATTCGTCCCAGTCACCTCCAACAGCGACTTCATCAGTACTTATATCAGCGTAACGGGGGCTTACATGATGGTCGTATGATATGCACGCAAAATTTGACTTTGGCGTTCACATTGCACGTCTTTTCACATTGTAAACCNNNCCGTGTTATTTGTACGCCTTTTGGGTGCGAGTGGGCTGTTTAGCCACATGTAAAATACTACCGCAATAATATTAAAACAAGCTCGCTACAGTTTATAACAGATCTTTTGACAGCAGCCATGTGAGGAATCGGACTGGGGAACTGCTCAAACTGCAGACAGATGACCAAAAATCTGACATGCCAGAAATCCAACTGATTGTCCGCAAGCCAGATTGTTCAGGAAAATAATCATTCATCATGACTCCCCTCAAACTGCACGTTAAACGACAACCAATCTGGCAAAAATTTGGCCTGATTCTAAAATGAGTCCAATTTGGGGCTAAAATCGGGCTTAGTCTGCCCTGTTTAAATCAAGTAGGTATCATATACAGAGTTGGTATTTTTAGTATAAAATTCCCTTTTTGTGTGTTTCCCTGTTGACTGTAACTTTTAACGATTTGGATGGCTGAAGCCTCATTTCGATTATCTTTTATCACATACATTGAAAAATGTGTTCTGTGCGACAGCAAACAGACCAAAGAAGCCACAGTATTTCCTTCACATCAGATAGCCAAAGTTAGTCAGGTATTAGTGTACATCCATACATTAAAACATTATAAGTCCTTTTTGAAATATCGGCAATTTTTTGTTGGATATTGGTTCTTCAGTCAAACGTGAACATTTGCAGCAGACTTGGTGAGCGTGCTTCAGGAATTTCTTACATCCGTTATATTTTCCTCACTAAAAGCTGCAGAAAACATGCATCAGAGATTAAAGGATAGGTTCACAATTTGTCAAGTCCATCTTAAAACATTAATCACATGAACATTGAAACAGCCAAACAAAAGACTGTCAATTTCAGCCATATGTTCTGTTTCGCAGAAGCTGCATTGCGTGTTTGTGAATTTGTTTCAGCTGAGAGTGAGACAGCTGTAGATTAATGTCGGCTTCTGACTTGAGCGATGACGGACAAGAGGAGGGTGGAGAGGTGCAGTCTCTCTCTATTGCTCTCAATACTCACAAACACACCCTCTTTTTTTCTCATCTTTCTTTTTTCTTTTCTCCTTTTCCCCTCTGAAGCAATTAAAAAAAAACAAATGCTCCTTTTCACAAAGACGCGAGAGTTAATTCAGCTCTCCAGCAGAATGAAACACAGGGCTGAGGTTAAGGACGAGAGCTGCCCTTTAATCAAAGCACAGAGAGAGAAGGACTTCATTGATTCATCACTTTATCTGAATTACCTGAATAGTTGAAGCACTGGTCTTTGTGCATGTTTTTACTTCTAGGAATCAGGAATCAGTGGATGTTGAATCTATGATCAATCCAACAGAGCTGTGCTATTTGTGGTCCACAGAATTTATTGGTGTACCCCATTTTTTTCTTTTATTTTTCTTGTTCTTCATTGAATTTTTCTAAATATATATATTTTTGGAGGAATCACTGCTAACTGCTTGTTTCTGGTGCATTTTCACATCAAAATATACCAAAAAATAATCACTAAAGATGTTTTTCACATTTTCTTGTACTTTTTTTTTTTTATCTACAAATGATGTAAATGCTTGAATTTAGTTCCTTTCCTGCATTAATAAAACAATGCAGGAGATTTTTTCAGTTTAATCAAGACTGACTCTTTTTTTCTTATTAAGCTTGACTTTACATCGGGGTCTCCAGCCTTTTTACCATAAGAGCTACTCAAGAAAGGAAATCTGTGGAGGGCTACTGATTTTACCCCTTGATTTTATTAAAGACATACAGTACTTGATGACACTGCCGACTCAGCTTCCAAAATTCAGTTTCCTCTCGTCGTCTTACCTCTCTGTAAAACACAAATGGCAGTCAAGGAAAAATAATGGTGACAATAAACACATTTTAAACTATCAAAACTATCAAAACTATCAATGGAACTGAAATTTTCTGTAGTGTGTATAGTCGACCCTGTTCCACTAATGTACAAGTAATTTGTTTTGAAGGAAGCGTAATGCCAGCCGAGTTACGTCCTAATAACATAATGTGGAAATGTTGGCAAGTTGCAAAAATATTGATGCTAAACGTATCAGTAAAATGTTCACTGACGACGTATTTTGTTTTCCACCAAAATATCTGATCTTGCAATACAATATCTGCTCGTAGTGACCACAGCATTACTGAACTCTTTTATCGTTATGTTTAGGCACTGGCAGCACTTGATTAAAGTTGGGGAAAGATCGTGATCTTGGTTTAAAACCGAAAAAGAGACGATTTAATAATTAACATTTAATCGAAACCACAATCTTTCCCTAATTTTCACCAAAGTGCTTTCGTGGCCTTAACCTAACCATAGACGGGAGTCTGGATGCGAAGCCCGGTCTCTGGTATCAAATTCCTGTGCTTTGTACGCCCACCATCCCCCCTGACCACCTCCCTGTGACTCTGGTGCACTTGCGTTTTCTGATGCTATGGTTAAGGTTTGGTTTGGTTTAGGCACCACAACAACTTTGTTAAGGTTAAGGAAACACCATGGTTTGGGTTAAAATTATTAATTTATTAAGGTTAGGGGAGGTTCGTTGTCATGGTTACAATAATCACCACATGATTAAGGTTAAGGAACGATTGTGGTCATGGTTGAAAGAAACCAACATGGGATGTCTGTTAGAAACAGGAAACAAACAGCGATCTCCTGTGTTAAAGTCTTACGTTTCTATCATCTGTCCACCTCAACTTCACCCCAAATTCTTGTGACCTCTAGGGGGCTTTTTCACTTGAGCATAAATATCATTTTTGGGCACTTGCTGAAACAACCGATGCTGTCACTTTTCTGTGGAGGACAGTCTCTGTTTAGATGAGTGGGTTTGCACTGCATGCTTTTTCCTCCTTTGCATGTTAAATGAACATAACACAACATTACAGGGACATTAAAAGGACAACAGCATCAACTAAATACATTTACTTTACTTGAGTAATTCCATTTCTGCGTCTTTATTTCTACTCAATTACATTTCAGAGGCAGATATTGTACATTTTACACCACTACACTGATTTTAAAGCTTTAGATTCAGATTACTAAAGCAAAATATAATCAACTAATAAATTATGATGTATTATTAAAGATTAAACTACCCTGCAGTGTTAAAGTGACCTCCACCATCACCAGCTGCATCCTTAAAGTGATGCACACATTAATGCATCAATCATTATAATCCAATAATATAATATCCCTTATTCTGAATCGAGCCATTCTGCATAATGAGTACTTTTACTTTTGATAATTTAAGTATATTTTTATGCTTATACTTTAATGCTTTTACTTAAAGTTGTAATCCCGAAGATTTTTCATTTCGTTGTCTTCCACGGCACCTATGGCTTATAATTGGTAATTGCAGGTGTGTTTTTTGACGTCACTTCAGTTTCAGTTTCATCGTCTGTAGTCATCGATCTTCTCTTTGTTTGTTTGGCCACGATAACCGTTTCCACACAACGCCAGCAGAGACCAGAAACAACAGTACGCCGCCTCACACACAGGTGAGTTGAAGAGCGAGTCTGTTGCGTTAAAAGCCTTGTTAAAAGCCTAACTCTGCGCCGCTCGTGACTTTTCCGGGTCGTAATACTGCAAATGCAAGGGCTTTCATCAGTGGGCCATGGGCTCAATCACCATTGCGTTGCACCATGCGGTGATAGAATTAACAGACATTTATTTAAATGAAAATCTTTGAGATTATATCTTTAAGTAAAATTTTGAATACAGGAATATTTCTTCACTGCGGTTTTGCTACTTTTACTTCTTCCACCTCTGTGTAAGCGTTGAACTTTGGAGGGAGCAAACATCCTTTTCATACTGCAACAGGGAGAAGAAATGTGGAGTATGAAAGGACTTCTAGGATTGCTTTAATTCTCTTCATTTGCTCCATTGTTCTTTAGATTTTATATTTTATATACTTGCTGCAGTGATGTAGCTCCGCCACGGCGATCAATAGACTCATTTCACTTCATCACAATTCCACTCATCTCTCTGGTCCTATCTGCCGCTCTAAAGTCTTCATAGCCTGCCGAGGAATGTGAAGCCTGTTGATTCGTCTGAGCTCCAGACATGCTACCAAATTTACTACACATTAACAACACATTCATTCCCAATACTCAAATAAACAGATTGGCAGCCAGCCACACACAAGAGCCAGGTGCATTTTTCACAAAGAGATAATTTCATTTCAGCTTTAGGAGACATGTCCTGAACACAGCTGTCTGAGCCACATCAGCTCTCACACAGGGAATAATTAGATCTTCAGACTCGTGACAATAAACATGTCTGATTTATTTATTGCTTTACTGCTCTACATTTTCTATTTTATTTTGGTCTGCAGTTTAAAATTTCCAGCAAAAGGTTCATTTTTAACATTACCAGGTTTTACATCAAACCTCAAATCTCTGTCACAAAACCTGTTAATCTTTGCCGACACTACATTTTAATCAGTTTTGTACGTTTTAATCAGACTTTCTGTACGGCCAAAACGTAAAACTTCAATGCTCACACCATGGGTGCTGAACCCCGAACACAGAACCCCCGATCGATTTTGTCCATTGACAATTCCAATAAAGTTTATTCAAACA
Source organism: Oplegnathus fasciatus (assembly GCA_003416845.1). NCBI lineage: Eukaryota > Metazoa > Chordata > Actinopteri > Centrarchiformes > Oplegnathidae > Oplegnathus > Oplegnathus fasciatus. The sequence goes on along the minus strand of NTHP01000291.1, from coordinate 70,771 downwards.
AGATGACCAAGTCCTCAACAACGTTGACAAAAAGAGGAGGGGGAAGTGTAACCTTGTGCAATTCTACGATGAATGGAAAGCAAGAAGGGAAAAAAAGAGTATGGAACTGCAGATGGCTGGAAATATGCAGATAATGGGGAGGTTCAGTTTTGTATCCCAGCAGTCTCAGTCAAGACAACAGTTCCAGTAATACTGAAACAAGATCACGACAGGATCTTTTGACAGTAGACATGTGGATAATCGCCAGAAATCAGAGAGCCAGATCGTTGTTGGATGATGATGCTGTAATTTAGCCAGATTCGAATAATTAGTTGGGGGCGACAAATAATAAGCTGAGGTATCAGGGCTTTTGAGCTACACCAGCTTTCACACCAAGAAAATTGGATAACATTTACTGGAATCGTGCTAATAAACATGATGCCTGACTTAATCTACATTATATTAGTTGGAATGCGATTTTAAAACTGCATTACTCAATATCTTTACATGAACAATCCATCAAATGACTACATGCAACATGAAAGGGGTCGCTCGTAGTGACAGACCCACAAAGAATAGTCACCAACCCTGCAGCTCTTACTTTTCTAGCTTCTTTTAGCTGATTGTTTTGGTTGTTACGCCACATTTCCTACATGAATCAGTGTCACCGCTCTCATCAACTGTGTGTCCAGCAGCAGCAGGCAGCTGTTTTCAGCAAAAACGCTCCTTCTTGTCCCAAAACCAGTGGCTCGGTGCAACAAGTTCAGGCGTGTTCAGTGGTCGTTTCCTAGGAGCCCTGGGGGGGGAGGGAAAGTGGATACAAAAAAAGCCTAATTACAACATTTTAACTTAATGTAATACATTCTGGAATTCATTCATCATCACAGGCTGATAATAAATGTATTTGTTAGAGGATCCAAGTGTGGAAATTAAAATTAACTGGAGCCCTGTACTTTAGACACTTAAAAATACCAATGGAAAGTAATTTACAGGGAGAAGAAAAACTGAAGAGTCAATGTGTGTGAGAGAGAAAGAGACATTAAACACGTTTTTTAATGATTTAATGAAAGTCTGGAGTCCACTGTCATTTAATCAAGTCACTAAAATCAACATCCAGTCATCCAAGTGACTGTTAATAGAACATTTTGGTCTTACTTCCACTCCACTTTCTTTCTCTGCCAATATCTTTGTATTATTTTAAAAAGATGAAGGATGGAAGTCTTTCAATTTGAAACATATTGAAAATATGTGTGTAAGTGCAGTAGAAGTACTACTTACAGAGCACTTAAAGTTTATGTGTTGTGTACTTGATGCAGCTACTTTGCCTTGCAGCAAGCCTGGTATGTGCCTGAAATTCATTTTATCTCAACATGACAAAATGAAACGTTCAACATCTCTTCAAGGTGAAAGAAAAGCATCTACTTTTCAGTCCAACCCTATTCCTCTCGCCCACTTGCCCTCCATCCCTCCATCCTTCAGCCTATGATCTCTGTAGTCAGAGCAGATCAGAGCTAAGTGAAGCGATCAGGTTTCTCCTCCCTTGACGACTGTTTACAGGAGAGACGGAGCGGAACAGCCCTTTAACAATGCAGAGTGAATCCTCCTGCTCTGTTCTGCAACATTCCCCACATTTCTACCTTAGTTTGCTACAGTTCCTGTGGCAAGAAGAAAGACACCAGGGAAAGAGGGAAAGAATGATGGACATTTTGTTGCAAACAACTCATGGAAAGAGGGAAAAGAGAGGATGACGCACTGAGAGAGAACCATTTACACCATGAAACCTTTGATGGGCACAAAACTATGTTTCCTTATTGTCTTGAACTCAATAAGTAACAGCTTTTAGCCACATTAGTGGCAACTCTAAGGATGGCAATGTCAGCGGCTGGTCGGGCCACCACTCAGTATCTCGTGATCCTTACCATTTGCTTAAACCTGCAATAACTATGGGGTTTTTTTGCTACTTTGGCAGCATAAACAAGTTGAGAACACTGGCATATAATCACCTTTTAAGTTGATATGAAGAAATTGTTAGCAAATTCTTCTTATTTACACATCCTGCAGATGTGGAGGAACATGAATGTAAGTCCAATGTTCGATTTCTTTTAGCGCTGTTTTTGGTCTCTACCAACTCCTGAGGGAAAAATCTGGCTCTTTAGCTGCTAAATGCTTCATTATGTTCACCAGCCAACTGTGTCTGTCTGTCTGTTGGTGCTGAGCAGGTAGTGTACAGTGGCTTTTTACAGCTTTTTCTCTGAAAACAGCTGCCTGCTGCAGCCAAAAACATGAGAGCAGTGAGAGTGAACCAAAACAGTGAAGTTGAGGGCCAGACCGATAACCTATTACCTAAAACTCGATATAAAGCTCTGTGAGGGGAGCTTCAGAAACACGTGAATCAGCTGTAGGTTCATCACTACAAGCGACTGCTTTCACATTGTTATTTGATACATTGCTATTATAAAAATATTGATTATAGCCGCTTTAAGGATCATTGGGAACTTGTTACACCAGACATGAATGAGTGATACACACGTTACCATTTTTCATGCAGTGCAGCCACTTGAGTGAAGTGGTCAGAAGCAAATAACAGTAACAGCATTGGTTGTTTGTTCCAAGCCATTAAAATGACACATGGTTAACTTTTTTCCCAATATCGACATGCAGACGGGGGACAAATTAAAGGGAAAACCTGAATAAAAGAGTGGAGAAACATATCAAATGCAGATGCTTCCATAGAGGTGAGAAGCATTTTCCTGGCATGGTTTGGGTCCACTTGTCCCCTTAGAGGGACGGGTTGATGCAAATCAACAGGGTGATCACCTTTATACTTAAATGAAACATTTCTATCCTGATGGGAAAGGTCTCTTCCAGGGGGACCATGCCCCCATCCATAGGGCACGAGGGGTCACTGAATGGTTTGTTGAGTATGAAAATGATGTGAATCATATGCTATGGCCTTCGCAGTCACCAGATCTCAACCCAATTGAACACCTATGGGAAATTTTGGACCGACGTGTTATACAGCAATCTCCATCACCGTCATCAAAACACCAAATGAGGGAATATCTTTTGGAAGAATGGTGTTCATCCCTCCAGNNAGAGTTCAGAGACTTGTAGAATCAATGCCAAGGTGCATAGAAACTGTTCTGGAGGCACGTGGTGGCCCAACACCTTACTGAGACACTTCATGTTGGTTTTTCCTTTAATTTGTCACCAGTCTGTTTACATTCAAGTTGCAAATCCATCTAGCGGCCAAACAAATTCTTACTCTTGTCTGTTGGGACCAAAGTAACAGTGAAAAAGTGAAATACTGTCACAAGTCTGCAGAGTCTGGACGTCAGGTTGGCTGAGTGGATCAAGAAAACGTTGGACTTTGACACGGGAGACCACTGCTCGTTCCCCATTTCCTACTAACTGTCAACGTTGGTTTCTTTTAACCATGAACACAATGTGTCTCCCACCCTAACCAAGTCTTTCTGAGATTAAAGCTAACCATACCTTAACTGACAAATTATGTTACCATGCCACACCTTAATATGTGTTGTTCTGAAGGTGACAACTGATATTGGCGAAAATGTTTGTTAAATCTGGCTACTTAGGAAAGTGTTGTATTATGCCATGACCATGACATATCTCTCACCTGATTTGTGTGTGTGGCAGCGTATGCTTTCATTGGATTAATGAAGTTGTCACTGACTTTTAAAAATAAGATCTATTTATTGTATAGATAAATACTACAGTGGTAGATGGAGTTATTACTAATCTTTCAGGCTTTCTAATAATCTATACATAGTTCAAGTCTAATTACAGTTCCAGAGATTTTCCCAACAAAATATAGTCAGAGGGAAATTCTGGGGAAAACACTTTAAAAAAACGACTGAAAAACTTCAGCGATTGGCAGCTTTAGTCCAAAAATATCAGCCTTCAACATCCAATATATCAGTCCAACACCAGCATTCATATGTTTTGAATGTGTGCATGTTGGAATGCCATTATGGAGAAAAACTAAGCAGATGTCAGTGACATTCAGTTTGTCTTTTTCAGTCTCAAAATGTCAGATGACAACACAAACTCTTCGGGCCAAAACTTGCATCAACAAACACAGTGATGGGCTGCATTAAAAAATCATTTAAATGGTCGATCTGCTTGTCATGAACCCACAATGAAACAACCAAATGTGCCCTCCGTTTAAGTGGAGGGCCGGAGTCGGGTGGAAACACAGCTGTGGTTCTTGTTATCCAGGCTCTGACTGCCAGAACTGTCAGCTGTGGGGTAAAACAAATCCTGCTGCTGAACACACACTGACTGACTTTTATTGAGGTTTGTTTACCTTCCACATGCTTGATTTCCATCGATTTCAACTGGAGGAGAAGTGGAAACTGTAACAGCGTGGACAGACTCACAAATGCCAAAAGAGCTCCTTGTGGACAAAAACCATCGTGCTGCAACACATTAGTTTCATTTCACACAGTCTTAAACCTCATTATAGAAATGTAGAATCACCCGGTGGTTTTACGTGATCTAGAACTTATCAGAAATGTGTTACCTCAGTTTAGCCATGCATCCTGATCCTTATCCTGTCAGGTCTTTGAGTGAAGAGGCAGCATATAGGTGCACATCACGTGAACAATACAATACACATAAATGGTACTGTATGGTCCTTTAAGATCACAAGTCAATCGAGCTGTACTGTGATGCCTTTACTTTGGATTTTCTGAAAGTTGGATGTTCTTTTCCCTTTGGAAGTTTCAGTTTTGTGTTTGGTACTTTATTTCTGTCTCTGGTCATTCATGGTGTCTATCACTAATCTCTCAGTTTATTACAAAACAAAACAAAAATATAACGCCCCTCCGTTTGGATGCAATGATGCATTTCACATAAATCAAACAGATACTGAAGGTCAACAAGGGCAAATATAAATGTTCGCTGAATGTTCGACAGCAGCCAAACAGTGTTTTCTCCAAAGTCTTTCCAGTTTCATCTCCACATAAAAGCAGCCGGCCAGTCGTCTCCCAGCTCAGCTGTCTGTATATTTCTCAGAGGCAGTGAAAGCTCGGCCTCTGCTGTGCGTGAACCTCTGCCAACATTACATTGACAAGTCTTATCTGGTACGATAGATGGATCCCATCAATTGCTATAATTTTATTTTTAAGAAGACAGACAGACGTTCTGTCTGCCGCGCCGCCCGACTGCCAGGTTATTTTCTAGGCTGAGAGAATACAACACAGATACAAGCCGAACTGTTGCTGTGTGTGTGTGTGTGTGTGAGGAGGATCTACAGAGTCTTCCACAATAGTCGGCTTAAGTATCACCTCTTTCAAACGTCAACAGAGCCTCACACAATAAAACCACGCACACACTTGAACAGAGAGCTCTCCGTGTCTCAGCATGGACCTCCGGACTGCTGGGAGGTAACACTAAACAAACACAGACTTACCTGGACACGTAACCTGAGAGGAGACCCACCTTGAACCCCCTTCCTCCATACCCCTACTCCCCCACCACCGACACACCATTTCCTGCCTGAGTCCCACAAGCATTAGCAAAGCAGCACCATGGGGCCTCAGGCTGTGTCTGTGTGTGTGTGTGTGTTCTTGACGGAGCTGAGGACCAAACAGGTAGAGAAAAGGAGGAGAGGGAAAGAGGAGGGGATGAAGAGTGATTGGTGAGGTGTGAAGAAGAGCAAATCTGGTTGGACAGGTGATCTATGGCCACGAGAAGAAGAAAAGAAAAAAAAGTTTAGTAACAGAAGGAGTTTAAAAGGATTTGGTGTCTCTTTTGTCTGAAGTATTTTTAACTTAGACAGGGCAGCAGTAGCCTAAAGGTTAGAGATCAGAGGATCATTGGTTCAAATCCCGCAAATCCCACAACCTGCAAGGAATGTTTGAGTTAGGAATTAAAGACCTTTAATCTTTAAAGAAATTACAGCTGTACAAATTCTAGATTTTTAAGGTGCACTAGTCTAGATTTTTATGCATTATATTTCTCCTAAAATATATTTTGGCAATCAAACAAAATGGTGGCTCTTTCAAGCAGAGTTTCTAGTATAATAGCAGTGAGGAGGCTTAAGTCAAACTACTATCTGACTAAATATTAGACTGGTGAGGAAGGTGCTGATTTAAGTCAGTTTTAATAAGGTGTGGTACAAACACTCAGGCCTCCTGAAAGTGAGAAAGAAGTCCCTGACAATGAGCGAGGTCACAGAACAATAGTAAGAGGGAGTAATAACAGTGAAACTACAGCTGGTTAACTTCGACATCAACTACAGCAGCAAGAGAGCATGTTGGGTTTCACTCCCATCAGTGAAGAAGGAGTTGAAGCTACAGTGATGATCATCAAAATAAGACTGAGGAGTTAAAAACGGTCCTCTCTTTGAATTAATCCTTGTGTCTGCTGCAGCATGTTGATGGCAGGTAGACATCATGAATCTGCTGTAACAGTGTGTCGAAGTTTTCTTGTTTTCTTCTGAATAGCACTGGACTGTGTGTGTGGGGGGAAGACGTACATGACGTACATAAATACATACAAGATGTTCATAAATACTTTCTAAGCACAATTTAAACATTAAACGAAATGTAAACAAGTGTTAGCAGTACATTGTAATCAAATATTTGAAGAAAATTAAATTATTTGTGCAGAATAGTTCCTCAAAATTGAGGGACATTGTAACAAGTTACAGTTTCTGGTTAGTTGAAGGGTTACAGGCTCATCTTCAAGTGAAGTAAATTCTCTAAAAACTCTTTAAAGCTGCAATAACTAATATTTTTATATCAACAATGGATGAAATGACGACTTGTATTGTGAAATTAGTTGCCATAATGACAAACCCACAGAGATTCATCACCAAACTCTGCAGAAAACTCTCAGCACCTTTTAACTAATTGTTTTGTTTTTATGACTTCATCATTTTGGTTCACTCTATGGGCTCTCGTCATTGTCATTTCCAGACGCAACAGGCAGCTGTTTCACCTGAAGCTCTAAAAAGCCACTGTACACTTCCTGCCCAGCACCAAACAGCAGACAGACACAGTCAGAGACCAGCTGGTGAGCATAGTGGAGCGTTTGGCAGCTAAAGAGCCAGATATTTCTCTCAGGAGTTGGTGGAGACCAAAACAGAGCTAAAAGGAAGGTAAATATTGGACTTACACTCATCAGTTGGCAACTCCATAACTCCAAATGAATGCTAATGTTGCTTCATATCTGGATGCGTAAATAAGCAGCTGTTTGCAAATTTCACAAGGTGATAATGTTATAAATGTTGTGTTTACAGCTTGTTTCTGCTGCCCCAAGTGGACAAAATATCAGTTAATGCAGGGTTAAGCATACAAAATCTTGAAATGTTGAAATTAAATTTGAATATTATGACATATATGTTGTTATTTTAACTACATTTTAAATTTAAACTATATTTATTCATTGTAAAATGATACAGTTTCCTATCAGTTAAAGGGGCCACATGCTCATCTACATTTTCTAGGAAATGTCTACAATGAATTGTGTCACCAAGCTCAAGACTGTTTTCAGAGCCCCTAAAAAGTTGAAAAAACAAGTTTGGAGAAATATTGATTATCTTAATTATAATCTTACTAATCTTACTAAAAATCTTAAGCAATTAGTAAAAGGTACTATATTTTCCTCTGAAATGTAGTGGAGGAGCAGTACAAAGTAGTATAAAGTAATATAAAGTCCTCCAAATTGGAAATACCCATATAAATTAGCAGTATTTTACTACTGTATTTAGGTACAAAGTCTACAGAGAATCACAGCATCTTAAATCAGTCAAAAATTCCTGAAACCCTGCAGTTGAGGCTTTAATCACTGAAGACATTATGACAGTTATTTGAAACGTGAACACAGTTCACTGACCACATTCGGTCTCCATCAACCCAAACCTGAAGCCTGAAGTCGCGCGTTGAGCTTCAGCCTCTGAGTCTCTGCGTGTGGACTGTGGGAGAACAGGTGGGCATAGTTTCTGTCAAACAGAGAGAGATTGATGGAGTGGGTTAGAGCGCTGGCCGGGGGTATTCTCTTACAGTAATGGCAGAGACAGAGACAGCTGGACTCAGTACATTGGACTCTGTGTGTGCATGTGTGCATATTTGTGCAGCACTGTATATGTGCTCGTCCATATGGAGATGCATTGTGTTCTTCCTAAAACAACAGAAGATATGAAGCAATGAGGAGATAGTGAGGTTGCTGGGTGAACTGAATACTGTATATCAATTTAATATTTTTAGGCCTTTATTAAATGTTCAAGTACTGTAACAACGTCTTTAAAGGTCTCTTGATAGGTGCTATTCAAATAAACTTCCCTCGCCTTGCCTAAAACCTTGGTGAACATCAGTTTATACTGATCTACTCCCTTTTAAAAATCCAGACTTTTTTAAGGAAGAAAAATAATACGATTTAACTGTAATTTTGTGTCTTGTTTCTCTGGCATGTGTCGGCAAACAACAGCAGGATAGGTGGACAAAGAGATTTCTATAACATCCACTTACCCGAAGAGGAAGTATTTTCATTTTCAGTCAAGAGGACTAAAGAGTGCCTCTCTTATTTGATGATAACAAGGGTAAGTTTGACACAATCTTAACCTCCTGCTTAGCATTTTTAATTCATTCATTTCACTTCTTTTATCCGGCAGACAAAGCAGTCAAGACATGAACACGATGTGGGATGCGGAGGGTCGAAAGCGCGGTTTCATTCTATTTTTCACGTCCATGTGCAACAGTTGTAAAATCCGTGGGCACACAGAGCATGAAATACCTGTACTGTGTGTAGTTTTAGAGGTGTGTGTTTAATCACACACCCTTTAAAACCACAGTGCTGTACAATGGTCCAGTCAAGGGCAAGTCACTTAAGCAATGCTTTAATCAAAGGAAAAATGCATTAAATTTAAGGAACAATGTTTAAAAGAAGGTGTTGTACAGTTTACCATAGTCGGCTCTAATGCACCATCGTTCTGCGTCCATTTGCCGGGACCTTCTGTCCAACGAGGCTGTAATTGAAAACGCACAAAGAGCTGACATTCTGAAGGAGCAATATACAAGATTTTTCTTGTCCATAATACAAATGACCATGACATGTTTCTGGGGTTGTTGGTCAGAAGAAAAATTCAAATTGATTACACGGCCAGGTGGTGAGAATTCTTGTTCTTGGACAAGCAGATGATAATGTATTATTATTTTTATTAAGATTATTATTACCGTTATTATGGTGATCTTTTCATTGGATTTTTCTACCGTGGCAGCGAGAGACCTTCACATTGCAACGCAAGAAAACACAAGCAAATGAAGATGAAAAGATGAATAACAGTGAATGAAGCAGTGTTCATTTTGACAGCAAATTTTGATTTAGTTTTAGTCATATTTTAGTCATCTGAATTGTTTTAGTTTTAGTCTAGTTTTAGTCGACAAAATATCATAAGATTTAGTCGACTAAATCTTAACGGGTTTAGTTAAACAGCGGTGGTTTCTTTCAGCTTGTACTGTATTTCAAGTTTAGTGAAAACACACCAGCTCGGGATAGCTGATTAAATAACATTAGCTTGAAAAAAACCCAAAACATTAAAGCGTGCTTACCTATGTATGAATTTCGGGATGACTCGTCCGCAAATTGCTTCAAGTCTGTTGTGTTTTTACCGGTGATTGTCGCTCCGCATGGTTTACACGGTTTTTCCCTGATGTCAAATGTGAAATTTATCCATATGTCTGTTCTTCTCTTTCTCCCAAAAGTTGACATTTCTGTGCAGTTTATGAGACATGGCGCAAGTGCATGCTAGTTGACTTCCCGGGTAGATCAGTACTATCCAATTGTGTGCATCTAACCTCCCTACCACACAAAGCAATTAGCTCTGATTGGATCTTCCCATCTTCCCTAACATTTTCATCTCGTTTTTATTTGTTGACGACAGTGTCAATAGATTTCGTCATCGTTTTTGTCATCATAAATTTAGTTATCGTCTCATTTTCATCAGTGAAAAAATGTTAACACCGGAATGAAGATCATCACCACTTTCACAACTCATGGGCAGCATACAGGAATAAAGATGCACATGTGTAAAACAAAAGCAGATTAAGAAATACCTTCAGTCAATTTGATAACCACATGTGGCAAAAAGGAATGTGCTGCAAATACAGAAACACTTCAAGTCCAACACATCACAACAGATATTTCCAAGGAAAACTTAAAAACTGACGAATACGTCGACCACGTGTCAAAGATGTTAAAACTAAAATAAACGCTGTTAGCTCATTTTCAAACAATGCGATTGCATGATTACAATATCATATTGCTACTACTGGCAAGTTCATCACTTTAGTGTCCTCTAGAAACCTCTTTTGTGTTGTAATTTTGTTCTTTTTTCCGTGAGACTTGCAGCGTTTATGTATTTGCTTCTGTTTTCTGTATTTTAAGCACATTTCTTTATGCCATATATGTGTTATCAAATTGGCAAATGTGTCTCCTATTATGCTTATGTTTCATTTATTTGTAGTTTATTGTCCACATGCAACATTTGTGTTCACAATAATAATAATAATAATAATAATAATAATAATAATAAATAAATAATAATTCTTCTTGTGATTTCTTAAGTTGCAGTGAGTCGAGTTTATAGAGCCAGTATATATTTCTGTGGTATATCTCCTTGTGTTTATGATTAATTTTGCAGTAACCATAAAATTAATTTATTTCATGTGAATCCTTGTACCTTCATAGGTAATTTGAATGTAGCACAGGAATGGCGGACTCTGCCACAAATAATGAAAACAACTATATGGAGAGGTAATTATTGAATATAAATACAATTAATGGCTATTACTAAAAAATGCTGACCATAAATAGTATCAAAACTGGGTTTAATTATATGAAAATCATATAACTTCAAGGTGAAAAAAGTCACAGAACTTTAGGTGCGTATGTACCAATAGAGAATATTATACTGGTATCTCGTGATAACAGTCTAAACTCAAGTTTCACTTACTGGCTTTTTCTGGAGCTTTTGATCATGGGTTACAATCATGTGTAGCCCACTGTGAGATACAGTCGAAAGCTCCAGAAAAAGCTTGAGTTTAGAAAATATTATCAAAGATGTGTGTTCTCATGGTCAGGAAAGGACCTCAATGCTCACACAGGTAGTTTTGATGACGGTATACATGTTACAACACTTACTCATGAGTGTCTTTATATAAACATGTATATCATTTATAAATACTGTGCACTGTAATTGGAGCATATATATGATTAACTCGATCATAAACACAAGTTCTCATACATTTTGTTAGTTGTAGCAAAGACAGAGAGTTGAGTTGAGTCATGGCAGTTTTCATTTTCTATTTAATTTCACTTATTGTGATTTCGGAGGACATATGGGGGCCTGGATGTACACACAATCTTTTGTTATAATTCCAGTTCTTTTTAAAATATTAAGGTGTCACTCTCTATTAGTCCTAGCTTCTTTAGCTTCAGCTATTATTTACTTGTTTTCCACACTTCCACTGTCTTTTGCCAACATG
>NTHP01000291.1:26847-59264 GCA_003416845.1 Oplegnathus fasciatus | reverse complement strand
AGGGCTTTAAAAACATTCTTCAATCCTCTCTTGAATAAAACTCAGAGTACAGTATTCATTTGTGGTCACCAGCTAATCTTGTCAATCTGCAGTTTGTATTACTACAACTAATAATAAATTGAGTGCATGTTGAGTTTTTGTTTGACCTTTCTTTAAAAAGGACGGGCTCCGGAAATTGAAATGTGTTTTTCAAGGGAATTCTGGCCAAAATGGCAGCATAATTACACAAACCAACAGAGAACCAACAGTCGCAGAAGGTAAAAAAGGAAGAGAAACACAAAATACCTTTAAACACATTAGAAACCCATACAGCTGTAATATACTGTGTATATGAATTAAATAAAAAATTGAATTTTTTGTTTTTTGGTTACATGAAGAAAAATGACATGAAACCCTGAGTGATGCAGCTGCAGAAAGCAGCCATTCTTCCCTTTTTAAGGAGAGAGGGACATCTCTAAATTGAGGTCTGACAGCGGGATATTGATTGAGCAGCGAACCTTGGACGCCACAGAGCCCACACCTCTCGCTCACCACCTCTCTGTGAAGTATTGTTGTGGTCCCTCTTTATGGAGGAGACTGACCTTCAACTTGCAGGAACAAAACCAATACACTTAGTCTCTCAGTGAAACAATAAGACGTGTTATTATAGCTGAAAGTAGGAGCTTCATGGAAAAAAATGAACGATTATTTCTCAGAACATCCCTCTGCCTTTGTTTAGAAAAAGCACAAGGAAATGGGAGGAAAAATTTACCATTTAAAAATATTGAAACTGAAGAGTTTTGAAGGATTTTACATTGAGTAATCTGCAGACCTTTCTGAACACAATGGAGGGTACAGTAGGGCCACAAATTCAAGCACAAATGTCCCCAAAAATAGTTTGGCTGGACATATTCTGGTTTAGTGACATTAAAGAATCCCTGGTTCGGTCTCCTTTTTGGGGAGCACAGTTTTGAGGTAAAGTACTGCCTTATTATCCCAAGTGTAACCTGGTCAGCAGCCAATCATATGTAATTCAGGTGATAGACAGTAAGTTCAGACGCCTCTGAACAAAATATTTTAAAATATATTATAATCTTTTCTCATCTGTACTAAGAGCCATTGACAAATGTATGAGATGTGCTGGGATTTATCAGTGACAATTTACTTCTGTTGCATAAAAACTTAACTCTTAGAGTCACAAACATGTTTAAAGGTATAATGGTACCTCCAGGTCATTATACCTTGTATAATGACCTGGAGGGCTCAATGTTCAGACCACCTTGAGCCCTGCATGAAAAAATTCAGCCCTCTCATTCATTTAAATGGAGCCAGTCCATTGGCGCAGAAGCTGAACCTGGCTCAACTTTTGCTGCAACATTATATGTTATTAGTTATGTAGGTATTTGGTCATAAACCAAAGTATTGGTCACATTTTGACCTGGTTGTGGCACTTAAAATGTCAGAGGATCCTTTGGGGACCATTTACACCTAGTATTTACATGTTATCTGTATCTAAATATGTTATCCAGATAATGACGTCCTCCCCTCCAGGGAGGGCTAGTGGACAACAAGGTTGCTAGGTAACGTTTCTGCTACTACCTGTAGCTTTTGGCTTGCTTGAGTTAGCGGGAAGAGGTCGAGTTACTGTAGGTGACCTTCCAACTTGTTGGACAGATTTTATTCTTCAGAACATGGTCAATGCTGTACAGGTTGGATCACAGTGAAAGCCCGACCACCTCCAAATGTGGTCTGGCTGATCTGATTACATTCCAATGCCAATGTGCTCTGCATGCATTTACACCCCCTTTTCCTTATCCAGATAACGCATCCAGATACAGATTGCATTTTAATGCCAGGTGTAAATGGGGTCTAAATGTCTGTTCCAAATTTCATGATAATCCATCCAGTAGTTGTCGAGATATTTCAGTCTGGACCAAAATGGTGGACCAACCAGTTGACAGACATCGCCATCCCTGTAGCCACACCTCTAGCATGGTTAAAGATCTACTGTCTCTAAACCCAAGCTGAGGTGCTCAAACGATGTCACTCGTGTAACTTTCCAAGTCTTGACAAGCCTTCTCCGGAGGCACAGAGGACATTATGCAACAGTTGTACTCTCCATGGCTAGCTTGATTTTGACATGTAAAATCTTTGGAGTTGCTCTTTAAATCTGCACAGAGCTGAGAAGGAAACAAGATCTACAGTAGCCCTGATGGGTCCAGCCTCCTCTGGACATAGTGCTTACTTCAAGATGTTTGCAAAGTAAAAGCACTGAACTTCCATATTTAAATGCACTTGTAGTTGAGACAGGATGTTGGATCATTTAAAAGGGGCAGCTGAACATCATAGGTCCCACCACCCACAATGAATGTCCATGTTGTTAAATTTAAGTGTATCTTTTGTTCCGATTTACAACATGTTCAATAGTAGTGATTTACTACCACTGACCATACTTACAAGATTCAAAATTTACAGTGAAAGTATCTTAAAGTGCTATCTAGTGCCTCACTATCCTATAAGCCCTTAATTAAAGTTTTGTGATGTAACATCTCCAAAAGACTACAATGCAAATGCTTCTAACATGTTTTAAATAAAATAGGCCAATGCTACGCTCTATTATACATACATTTTTTTGTATTTTTCTTTTAGTATTTTTTAATCAAATCATGATTTTCATTTTGAATAGATTGTTTGTATCCGACCTTTGAAGAGGGCTGAACAAATGTAACTATAAAACATGATTTTGCTTTCACAACAGTGACATTGAAAACTGTGGAGATACTCCCAAATCCCTTGAACCATCTGACCCCATTATCATGCTGTATGATAGCCATTCATTGCTGTAGCCTACGGAACACAAATCATCCACCGACACTGAAGAGTTTATTGTAATTCTGGATATTATCAGTAGCTCTATTATGCTTCCCATCCTTGAACTTATTGACTTCAAGAGTTCATCTATTTGATCTCACTTCCTTTTCACATGCAGTAACAATCGAATGTCTTTTGTCAGTTTTGTCCACATCTCTCCCATTGTCAGCTCAGGTGAAGTTAAAGAAGCGATGGAATATGCTTTAGGCATACAGGTCTTCAAGGTTGGGGATCAATAGCCCCATCTGCAGGTCATTACTAGGTATTACGTGGATTGTCATTCAACCATTACAGGAGTGCTGCCCCTTCTTTGTATGCTTGTTTGTTTGTGTGGTGCATTTGTGTTTTTTTTTATGTGGCATTTTGTGCGGGTTTGTGTGTGTATGAGTCCGATAGATTTCCTTTTGCAGAAAGGAAAGCATTTCTATACAATAAGAATTTAAATATAATACAGAAATTAAAGGGGAAAAGAAGGAAAGGGAGAAAAAAGTGAATAAATCAACAATAATAAATCAAAAGAAGCAGACAGATGTTAGGTAGAGGTGTGTTTCAGGGGGACTAGGTGGAAAGGAGGTTTGATGACACAGTGGATGAAGTTCCTGCGGTTGTCAGGATTCGGCACCATCCCCTCAGTGGAAGAGGGCATGAGGCAGGTTGTGTGTTTTCTTTTTTAAATTCTCTTTATGGAGCAACACCCTGTTTCCCAATTGAACATCCCCCCAGGTCTCCCCCCTGTTCCCTTGTGAGCTTCACAAGGCTTTGATTATTATTTCATTTGTCCTGTTTTGATATTTACAGCAATGTTTTTATAATAACAATGGGTCACATGATTTTGTGTAATGTGAAGTTGCTCGTAGTGGTGAACATTCAGAGAATTATCACCCAACTCTGCAGCTCAGCTGAGTGTTTTAGCCTCTTTCAGCTCATTGTTTTGATTTTCCGGCTGGCAACTGTTTTGGTTCACTCAACCAGCAGCAGCAGCTGTTTTCAGTGAAAACCTCTAAAAATTCACTGTACGCTACCTCCTCAGCACCAAATAGTAGACAAAGTTAGACTAGCTGGTGAACATAGCATAGCAATATAGAGCTAGCTATTTCCCTCAGGTGTTGTGTTGAGTGAATATTGGACATACATTTCCCAGGTGGACAGAAATACAAAAGAATGCTAATTTTGCTCTGTGTAAATGGATGTGTAAATAAGTAACGGTCTGCTCACATCAACCCACTTCCCCACTCCTCTACCTACCAGCCTGGCCAAGTAAAACCCCTATCTGCACAAGACATGCACTGGCCCACCAGCCACTTAACTGAGAAAACCAGTAGGCTTAAATCAAGAATGAAAAAAAGAGACAGGGAGAGAGGGGGAGAAAGGGGGATCGCTGTAGTTGCTGCTGATTTTCTTTGGATTGTACAACTGTGTACACTGTATGTGGAGGATTGTAGTCAAGGTTGTGACACCTGTGACTGCGTTAGTCATATTTTATAAAAGCTAATCACCAGGTGTAGATTGAAGACTTAAAATTTATAAACTGTCTTTTGTAGCTGGATTTGGTCCCTATATTGCCTGGTTATGTTTGTAAAATAGCCTGTACTAAGTAAAATATAATATAATTAATATCGATTAAAGAGGACCTTATATACACAGAAAGTCAGAGTTTGTGTTTTAGAAAGATAGTGGCACAATTTGCCAGAACTGAACCTCAGTCATAACACACACTGAACAGTCTAAAGTAGGTTGTTTTGTAATCACATGTTTGCAGTTGAGGACATTGGTCCCATTTAGCTGAAGATTAACTGCAAATATTGATCTAATTTTATCTAGATCACATAGTATTCACCAGTAGAATGAAAATCAAGTCTGTATTACATTATAACATTATAACACACACACATGCATTACCATTAGAGATGCCATTCAACATGCAACCAATTACTTATGTTATAATGAAACTTTTAACGCCACACAGGATATACAAGCGTGCTTAGGATGAATGCAAATTCCAGTGATGCGATGAAGGGAAAGAATTGGCATGTTGATAAGAAACACATGGTCACATGATATCAAAAGTGGTCAAAGCTCATTAACAGTCTCCTAAATCTGTTGTAGCTGCAGAAAAGCAACTAAATAGCTCAAGAAGCCTGTGGGTGCATCCCAGAACAGACAAGGAGCCTCCCAGTTCTCTCCCTGCTCTCCAACTGATGGTGTTTCATAACTGGAACAAGGTAAGAATTAAACAGCACGTGGTACATTCAGAAATATTTAACAATATTCAACACACAACAGAAAGGGTGACACTCTGTGATATTGCGATGCAACATTTAGTGTTCCAAACTCTTCCAAAAACAAGGTTTTTGACCTGTTCCTCCTTTGCCGTCCTTGTCAGGCCAATGATTGACTAATGACTGAGCTGTCCTATTTATCTTCCGAACATGGTAAAAGGAGCCCAATAATATATTACGACTATGAGCTGCTAGTATTGAGGCCTCGCCATGGACCTGTACAAACTAGCTTTCCTCCTGGGAGCCCTGATCTGCACTGGTAAGATATAATGGTATCTCTGAATAATAATTATGAATAGATCTACAACTATACAATTTCAATAAAATATAAAAAGTAAGACAAACAATACTTGGCTTCACTGTGAGAGCACCTCATCAGGACAGCCTTGTCCAAGTTGATTACATATGTTCTTTCAATGCTATTGTACTACATTTAATTGAAGGATAAAGAGACTGTCTGTATGCACATAAAACAGATTTTGTTCACTTTGTGTCTAGTTTACATAGTTTAGCGACAGCCCCAAACAATGGGAAGCACAGAAGGAGACAGACAGATTGAAAATAATCTATCTGAAGGAGTGACACAGTAGCAAACTTTTGTCTGCCATGTGGACCAAGAGTTCATCCGATCCTTATAAAATCCGACCGTTTAAATCACATCTCTGAAATCACATTGAATGTGTGGCAGTCTAGGGTTGAAACAGGATTTGAACAGGTCACACTGGTAACTCTTGTTATTCAGTTGTACAATCTGTGCAATTTGCTTTTTCACACTGTGATCTTAGAGCTCAAGCAACATAACCAACAATGTCGACAATTAATTCGATTTTTCATGATGTTTTCAGATAAATGTAGTTTAGTTTAAATGGCATTAAATGGATGAATGTCTGCCAAACCTCGCTTACAGACGTAATATACACAATTATCATCTTGAATCCAAGTTTCTGAAAGGGATATATTAGTGTAGTTTGCCCACATATCCTTTCAGTTGTCAACAGCTCTCAAGATTGCAGTGTTTCTCAGTTTTAAACATGCAGTAATTGAACTGATCCTTAAAAAAACCCGTCCTTGATCCATCTGTCTTGAGCTATAAACAAATTAGCAAATGAACAGCAGATGCAGCCAACTGCTCAGTATGGTTTTAGTGGATCACTGAATGGCCTTTTGGCACACTAAACAACTCAACTGCATTAGACCACCTGCATAACTGCTGCTGCCATTGACAAGTTGGAACCTACCTCTACACAAATATCATCTATGGTGTACCGCAGGGTTCAATCTTAGATCCTATTCTTTTTTTGTGCATATGCCTTCACTTGACTCTACAATAGGATAGTTAGACGTTTTGTGAAATATATGGAAGACCGAGAATTAATTGAGAAGATTGATCCCACTCTCATGTCTGAAGCTACAACTAAGAGATGGTTAGCTTAGCATGGCATAAAGACTGGAAGCAGGCTGAAACAGCGAGCCTGTTGCACTTCACTTTATGTCGTGAATGAGTTAATGAATGAATTAACGAGCTATAATGTGTTAATCAGTGAACTTTAGAGGTGCCAGTGGGCAGATTTGGTTTACCTTTAGACAGAGCCAGGCTTGCTGTTTTCCAGCTAAGCTAACCTGCTGCTACTTCATATTTGCAGCTTCATATTTAGCACTCAGACATTAGAATCATATCAAACTTCTCATCTAACTCTCATCTAAACTATTTTTTTNNTTTTGTCTCTGATTTCAGTTAGTGGTACTGAGGTGGACGGCTACGCCAAAACTGAAGGAGCGTGGATCCTCTCGCTGCACAGAAGACTGTATTCAGTAAACACTGTGGCCGAGTGTGCTGCCAAATGCGACGCTGAAATCTCCTTCACATGCAGGTAAGTTCACACTGTTAAAATCCAACTTTTACATTTACACTTGTGTTACAATTTAACAGGCTTTTGAGGCTTGACATACCAACCTGACACCTGTGCTGTGTTTTTACAGGTCTTTCGTTTATATTGAAAAGGACCAAGAGTGTTGGACAGCAGCAGCAAACTCTAAAACAGAGAATATCCTGCGCAGAAGCAGCTCAGCTTTATACGAAAAAAATGGCAAGTCCTTATGTCTCTTCATTATGAGTTATATAAGATGCTCTTTCATTTTATTATGGTGTCCTTTTTTTGTCACCATTGAATTTTGACACATATTGAAAGGGCCTAAAAGAGTGCACATAATGCTCTTGTTTACATTATATTTTTTTTAGCCTCCACTACATTGTGGTTAATGTTTAACCTATGTTGCATGATCAGTGATGTTTGGACTGTGTCGGCAAACACAGTGAGGAGGTGACACACGTTGAACACTACTGTGACTCATATTTTGGGGACTGAAACATCACTTTAGTGGGATCAAATAAATGATTCACTCAAAGAATTGTCTGATAAATTTGTCCACCAGATAATAATATTATATTACTCTGCAGTGCACTATACAATGAACATGTGTCAACAAGCATTCGGCCTAAATAGCAGGCTGATTTTATTGAATGATCAAACATGCAATGCTGATAGTGTCCTTTTGGATGTTTGTCTTGTCTAGATTACCTCCTGGAGTGTGTAAATGGAATAGGAACAGATTACAGAGGAACAAAAACCAAAACAAAATCCGGAAAGACATGTCAGAAATGGGACGCAAAATACCCTCACAGACCCAAGTGCGTACTACACATACCATAGAGTCATTTTTCATATTACATCATATCCTTTTATATCTTTTCATATAATTTATCTCAATGCTGCAGCATGACACCGCAGACCCACCCCCGAGCAGACCTGGAGTCTAACTTCTGCAGAAACCCTGATGGAGACAGCGAAGGACCCTGGTGTTACACCACCGACCCCAACACCCGCTGGGAACACTGCAATGCACCCAACTGCACTGGTACAATTGATTTATTTTGTGTGTTTATAATTTTGTTTGTGTGTGATATCAGTGATGCCAAGGCACAAATAATAATTCCCTTTTCTCCTGATTGCTCACTGTTCCACGTTCCACCATCTAATTTGAGTGTCCAAATTATTATGAAGTGCACTGTAGGCACTAAAAAGTGTCCGCTAAAGTTCCCATGTGTGCACTGCATTTATACAACTTTTTCCTGAAAGTCCCAGGAGGATACACGTAGATCTCTATTTGAATTCCCTCCTATTTATTTTAGCCACACTAGCACTGGAGGTCTATAGCAATGTCGGTCAGTCAGTCGAAGACTCCAGACTGAAATATCTCAACAACAGTTGGGTGGATTGCCATGAAATTCTACAGACAATACAATACAGACAGTCTTGATCCCCACAATGAATGAAGCCTACTGATTGTGGTGATTCTCTGACTTTTCATGTAGCGCCACCATCAGATCAAAATTATAATTTGTCCTATATTTTGGTTTATGACCAAATACCAATACAAATGTATACAGTCTATGCCAAATACAAGGGGGAAAAAAACTAATGACATTCCCATCAGCCACATCTCACAGAGCCGTCAGCGTGTCTGTAGACTTTTTTTCTTTTGTTCTGAGGGAGTTCTTGTTGTTTTGGGGAGTCTTTTCTTGTCTTCTCAGAGAGCTTGAGCTGGGTGGGGAAATGCTGCTGTTGTAGGCCTGTAACACCTAGTGAAATATTGTATGCGATATTGAATAAAACTTCCTTGAATTCTGTCATATTTCAGAAATCCCATGACTTGGAGACCCTGTAAATGGTTGATGCATAGGAAAATACATGGGTGGACATGGTGCAGGTACACTGGACAATATAGTGAAATCCAGTATCCCTGCAATAAATACTACCTTAAGGAAGTTAATGTGTTATGTTTATTTTTGCATCAACTGTATCAGGGAGGTGTTGATTAAAAGTTCATTTGAATTTTTTTAGGGTTGCAGTTTGCAGCGTTGTTAAGTTAGATATTGCATTTTCTTGTTATGTGTTTCTATTATTTTTCCCCCTAGAAGATATGTGATACCTTTTCTGTACATATACAGCACAAAGCAAATACATTCATACATACTGGACACACGTGAAATAAATGGAGCAGAGAGGTAGTGTGATGTGTCTTTGCTTGTTCCTTTACAGAGGACTGCATACACTGCAGTGGTGAGGACTACAGAGGGAAAATGTCCACCACAGAAAACGGCTTCACCTGCCAACGCTGGGACTCCCAGAAACCTCACAACCATGGCTACAACCCCAGCGCGTAAGACTACAGAACATCAATCTATCAGTCGACCACAAGCAGGATTTAATAATATTTAATAAATGTATTCTGGAAATAAAACACATTTTCTAGAAGCTTAACGCTGCTTTTCATCGTTAAGATTTATTTTAGCTTTCCATTTGTTTTCTCTAGTCTTCCAGAGAAGTATCTTGAGGAGAACTATTGCAGAAACCCAGATGGAGACCCCCGACCCTGGTGCTTCACCACCAGCCCATCCAAACGATGGGACTTCTGCTCCATACCCCGCTGTGGTAAGTCCTCCTGTTTTCAATTTTTCCTTTACTTCTGCCCTATTTTACCCTTTCTAACACCTTTTACCTGCCCAAGCTTCCATCACTGAGAGTCAGGATCAGGATAAGATTAAATATGTAAAAATTTGTTTTGGCTGCACAGAAATATGGCACATATAATAGCAATTTAGCTTTTTATAAGTGTAGAAAATATGTACACTCACCCTTTAACCAAATTGTGAGTTCAGTGTCTCATGTGATCATACCGGCCGAGGTACCCTTGAGCAAGAAGTTTAACCGCTTCCTGCTGCAGAACCAATCAAACTGGCAAACTGACCTTAGGAACAAAAGAAAATACCGTATTAAAGGAAAATATAAATTATATTGGTGTTGTTGCAGCACGATTATTCCACAAATTAAAAAAGTTAAACATAGTGGACTGTTTCAAGTCTAACACAGAGGTGCTCTGTCTGCAGCTTACAGACTTTTAACATAACACACCTACTCACAGATACATCCCCTTCAGATAAGATTGTTATAAGCTTATCTGAATTATTGATAATGATGTTGGGTATACATTTCAACCATAGACTATGGTGTATATGTGTAAGTATACCACCTCCCCTGTAGAAATAGAAAAAAGAATCATAGAAGAAAAAGAATATAAACTCTACTATCAATATACATATAATGCTATCAATATAAAGTACCTAATCAAACTATTCACTATTACATATATTCTTAACAAAAGGCCCCACGACCACACATTCACTATTCTTTAATTTTTCTTGAATAGTTGTTTCAACAACTGAGATAAGATGAGATAAGATAAACCTTTATTAATTCTGAGAGGGGAAATTCAGTTGTTGCAGATACAGATAAATAGAGAAAGTAAAAAATAAATAATAAGAGGTATATAAAACTAAAAAAGGGTAAAAAGGTAAAAACAGAAATTGTACAAAAGCAATTAAAGACAAAATTACCAAGCAAAGTGACAGTGGTTTGATGCAGCAAAGTCAGCAGGTTTAGTATATGTAAACAGCATACACCAGACTAATAAATATGATATGAGTGTATAATAAAAAATATAATAAAACAGTATAACATATTAACATAATATAGTATAATATTGTATGGCATATAAGATGTAGTAGAAGGTGAAATGTGTTAATGTAGTACAACATAACAGTAATAGTATAGTACAGCAATATAACATAGGATATCAAATATAGTATAGTATAGTAAGTATAGTATACTGTAGAACTTACATAGAATAACTTTTTAGTCATTCGTATTTTTACAGTTTTGTTTTTCAGTCTCATTGAAATTTGACATTATTAAACACTGCTGCAACTTGACTTGTTTTTTTACTGTGAGTTCTGCAACCATCTTCTGTGCTCAGCATCCGAGCCTCCCACCATCGTCCCAGAGCTGACCTGTGCCACCGGCGAAGGCGGATCGTACCGAGGCACGATTGCTGTGACAGAGTCTGGAAAAACGTGCCAGAGCTGGTCGGCTCAGGGGCCACACAAACACAACCGCACGCCAGACAACTACCCCTGCAAGTAAGAAAAATGTTGTCTTTCATAAAAGAGGGTAGTATTCATTTGACATATGGTACATTTACTGTATGGGTAATTCTCAGTGCTTTTATCAAGTCCATTTTCCACTGTACACTGACTGCCCAGCACCAAACAGCAGACAGATGAAGTTAGCGGAAAAAAGTGGAGTTGGAGCTGAAAGGACCTAAATCCTCAGATTACCAGTACGACACAGAATGAATGCTAATGTTCTTCTGTGTCTGCCAGATGTGTAAACAAACAACTGTTTGCTAACACTCTTCTACCTTCACTATGTGTGTAGCTTCACAGCTACGTATGCAGCAAGCTCCCAATAAAGGTTGAGATAAAGGCCAGAGTCTGCCTTTGAAGTTTTTACTGGAAGCAGTGATGAAACTGTAAAATCAGTATTGGACAACAAATTCAGTGTGACTACAAATCAGAAAAAAGATAAGATATGATAAACAAGAGTTACACCAAATTTTAAAAATCAGTACAGTAACAAGGAATCCACAAAATAATAGATAAGCTATCAAATTTGTTTCTTCCTGGCTTGAGGGACAATGTAACTAAGTATTATCAATGAAAAAACAACATTAATTCCCCATAGAAAGTATAACAGGAAGTAATCAGTCTAGTAAAAACACACTGATGTCCACAAGAGTAAAATTAAAAAAGAATATAATACATAACAGTTAGATCAACAGTAAATGAACAGTTACTAATCCTGTAAGCGAGTAAGGCCGGCTTGGTTGGCAGAAAAATTAAATTAACAGATCAACAATCACAAAACTAAGAGATAGCAATGAAAACAATGCCTACAGATAATGCAGAGAGTAGATAAAAGATCAAAAGTCAGTTTTGCTTGTTCATGGATCTGACAAGTGTCACAGTGTTGTAACAATAGTCAGGTTTCCATCCAAATGTAGTGCAAATTCTAACTGAATTTTCAGATAATCAGCAAAAGAAAATGCGAATTTATCCACATTTCCATCCACTGGTGTCATGTGAATATTAGGAGTTGGTTCATCGAGATAAACAGCAGGTGGCGCTAATTCTCCAGTCAGTTGCTATTATACCATTGCAGAAGAAGAGGGCACAGTTAAAAGGATTTCCATCCACTTGTTTTTATGTGCATTTTCAATTTGCGCATAAAAAAACCTGAGTGGAAACACTGAAAATTCAAAAAAATCTCGAAATATCGCAAAAAAAGTTGCGTAAATGCTGAGGTGGAAAAGTTGGTGTATCGATAAAAGCAAAATGTGACAAAGTGCAATGGAAACAGACTTAGCAAATAAATAATGACATGCATAAAGCATGTGGCTTAAACGTCCACTGAAGTTTCCGCTCCACTGGAGAGACAAAAAAACATCAGATCTGTGTGGAGCGATGAGGAGACTGTAACCATCCTCACATTATTACACGAAACAAACAGAAATGCCATATTTCCACCATGTTTTCTACATTGTTTTTCTCCTTTTGAGGTTTGACTGACGCTCATTTAATTCCGTCATCTTCTTCTGCAATGGATTAATGGCACCCAACTGGAGAATTGGCGCCACCAGCTGTTTATCTCGACGAACCAACTCCTAATTATCGCATAACGGTTGTGGATGGAAACAAACATTCATTTGGTTAAAATTTGCGTCACATTTGGATGGAAACTTCAGCTTGTCGTGTCGTTCTTCTATCCCAAGTGGTCAAAAAAATCAACTAATGCAGCTTTAAGGCAAACAAAAACCCTGGAAACAAAACAAATAAACAAAGCGGTGCAAAAGAAAATAAAGCCCTCAGAGGAAACCAGAAGCATAATCCCAAGCATGCTGCCTTTACCTGTGTTGATCATTATTACTGTCCACTGTTTGTCAGAGGCCTAGATAACAACTACTGTCGTAACCCCGACAATGAGAGGATGCCCTGGTGTTACACCACTGACTCTGAAACTCGCTGGGAGTACTGCAGAGTGCCAAGCTGTGGGGATGGAACCGGACCAGGTATCAATGAACAATGATCAATGATGATGATGACAAAAACAACTTCACTTATTCACATAATTTAGAAAAATTGAGCAAGATTTATTACAGTTGTAAGGTAACATGATTTTGCAAAGGAAGGATAAAGGACTAGCAAACGCAGTGATTAGTGATTGATGATGAGGAAGATACAACAACAACGCCAAAACTAAATGTATCTCCTCCTTCAGCTGCGTTTCAATGAATAATCCTGATTTCTTGTCTCTTGCTGCAGATGAGGCAGTGATCCCTCCAGAGGAGGAAGACTGTTATGAGGGGGATGGGACGAGTTACCGTGGCATAACATCAGAGACCATCAGTGGAAAAAGATGTCAAGCCTGGTCCTCCATGACTCCTCACAGCCATGCGAAAACTCCACGGAACTTCCCCAAAGCGTGAGCATCAAATCATACATTTTATATTTAAAAAAGCAGATTTGACCTTTATTTTTTAATCCTTATTTTTTTTATTTACGCTGGCACAACATTATAATGGCAAACAATTATTTGACAAATATAATACAGACTCTACCCCTTAGATGGCCCTGAATGCCATTTGGAGGCAAGCAAACGCTTTTCAGGGGTTTCACCATATTTCCACGAGCTGACTCATCTGGACTCACTGTCTCTACACATGTCACAGTTCTGCCTGCTATGCCTGAACATTTCAGGCACAGTGAATTAGTAACAAATTCATGAAAATGCACTATAAATACTGCATTCTAATGCTTAATTTAACAGGGTTGGCCATTTTGGCAACCTTGTTCCTTTACTGCTCATCACAGTAGAAAAGATCCTTGCAAATAGAATAAAAGGTTAATTACTGTAAAGTTATGATGGTTTAAAAGCATGCCAAAATGGCTTGGCCCGACAGCAGCTTACATCTGTAATGTCAGTTTGCCGGACTGGACAGATTTGATCAATGCCAGGATTGGTCAAAGTACATTGGTCCAATTCTGGGTAACAACACTGACCCAAAGCTAGTACAACTGCTACTGACTTGAACTGATTCTCAGCCCAAATAGCCCAAGTCTACACTCTAAAAACTGGAAACCATATTATGCCATATTATCTGGATCATACAACTGACTGTCTACTTTAGGATACAATATATGTATTAAAGGATAAGCCAGCTTATATTTTAGTTTCTTCTCGCTGTCAACAAATCCCATGAAAAGACCAAAACCAATTACCTACTGCTACTAACAAGTCTGTGCAGACAAAGTAAAGATGCACTGTTTACTCCTGTTTGAGTAATGTTTGATAAAAACTACACTGCCCAGCTGTTTTAGGAAATTACTGAGCCTTTTTTCTTGAATTAAAGTATATATTTTTGACCAGTAGGAACCAAAGGGCTTCCCCAGTGTGTGCTTTGGTGCCACACAGACTGGTATCTCAAAGTTTTGAGTGACGGATTAGCACATTGTAGTTTTTTGTATTTTCATGGGATTTGCTGACAATAACAAAAATACGGAAGATCCCGGTTCCTGCTGCCCTGAAGTTCCAGGTTTTCTCTTTCAACAGGGACCTCAGGAGGAATCTGTGCAGGAACCCTGACGCAGACCGAGCTCCCTGGTGTTACACTACAGACCCCAGAGTCCGCTGGGAGTACTGCAACTTGGAGAAGTGCCCCACCAATACTCCAGGAGCATCACCCACCAAACCCCAGACCCCCTCCAGCGCCACCCAGGCCCCACCAGAGAAAGGTAAATTATTCAACTTTTTAAATGTGTATTTGTCAGTTTGTTTTATTATTTATTTACCCACTTGTTTCTCTCTGTTGCTGTGTTAGACTGTAAGATTGGAAATGGAGATACATACCGGGGTCCAACCTCCATCACCATTCTGGGCGTGACCTGCCAGGCCTGGAGTGCTCAGAGCCCTCACCAACACAACAGCTTCACCCCACAAACTCACCCCACCAAGGGTCTGGACGGCAATGTAAGTGTGTGTGTTCCTGTACGAACCACTTTGAGTTGTAGACTGTTGGTGTGATGACATTTCACTCTGGATTTTATTAAAAAATTAATGTTAAAAACTGGTAAATCATTATAGTTGTTTCCAGTTCAACGATTCTCTCTTTGTGTGTCGCTGTCAGAGCTGCAGAAACCCAGATAACGATGTTAACGGACCGTGGTGCTACACCACTGACAGGAACAAGAAATGGGACTACTGCCAGATCCCCGACTGTGGTATGTGAACATTATTTGGTTATAAAGTTCAATAATTAACTGTAATGTCCTACACACACTCTACCTGCGTGGCTTGAGGAATGGTAATATCGGTCAATCAGTCTGGAAGTAGAAATTCAAAAAAATTTAAAAAATATAAAGATTTCCATTAAATTTGGATACAAACATTCATGATCCCCAGAGGATGAATCCTAGTGACTTCCGTGATCCCCTTGACTTGCCGCCTGTTACCACCAACAGGTCAAAATGTTCCCTTGTACCTCTAAAACCAATGACTGAATTCTTGTCAGCTGTACTTTGATAGCTGTACTGCTATTACCGATTATCGCCATAGGTGCCGCGAAAGACAACACAATGAAAATCTTCAAGATTCTAACTTTAATGTGGCAACTATGAGCATGTTAACTATTAGTTGTTATGGGTGTTATGATCCACGATAGAGCTTTACTCGTGAATTTGATCGAAATTTAATCAGCAACCATTTTCATAATCATTGTAAATCACTGCTTTCAGCTTCTCAAATGCGAATGTTTTCCTAGCCTTCTGTCATAGGTACTACCGGTAAANGCTGCAGAAACCCAGATAACGATGTTAACGGACCGTGGTGCTACACCACTGACAGGAACAAGAAATGGGACTACTGCCAGATCCCCGACTGTGGTATGTGAACATTATTTGGTTATAAAGTTCAATAATTAACTGTAATGTCCTACACATACTCTACCTGCGTGGCTTGAGGAATGGCAATATCGGTCAATCAGTCTGGAAGTAGAAATTCAAAAAAATTTAAAAAATATAAAGATTTCCACTAAATTTGGATACAAACATTCATGATCCCCAGAGGATGAATCCTAGTGACTTCCGTGATCCCCTTGACTTGCCACCTGTTACCACCAACAGGTCAAAATGTTCCCTTGTACCTCTAAAACCAATGACTGAATTCTTGTCAGCTGTACTTTGAGATGGATGCCAAGGTCAGCAAAGTTTGTTAGCATTCTGAAACACCAAAAAGTTCACACTATAAAGCTAACATGCTAAACCTCTTATACTAAATTTTTGCATGTTAAAGATATAATCTCGAAGATTTTCATTAAATAAATGTCTGTTAAGTCACTATCTGTCGCCGGATGAGGTAACATGATTGTGACTGAGCCTATGGCCCACTGATGAAAGCCTGCAGCATTTGCAGTATTACAACCCGGGTGTCGGTGGTGACTTTCCCGGAAAAATCACAAGCAACGCACAGTTAGGCTTTTAACGCAACAGACTCGCTCTTCAACTCACCTGTGTGTGAAGCGGCGTACTGTTTTTTCTGGCCGCTGCTAGCGTTGTAAGCAAACGGTTACCATGGCCGAACAAACAAAGAAAAGGTCGATGACTACGGACGATGAAACTTGAAACTGAAACTGAAGTGAGGTCCAAAAACACACCTGCTATTACCGATTATCGCCATAGGTGCCGCGAAAGACAACACAATGAAAATCTTCGAGATTATAACTTTAATGTGGCAACTATGAGCATGTTAACTATTAGTTGTATACCCACAATACTAGGTGCTATCTCGAAATGAGCACTTAAACTAGCTTTAAATTAGTCCAACCATTTTCATAATCATTGTAAATCACTGCTTTCAGCTTCTCAAATGCGAATGTTTTCCTAGCCTTCTGTCATAGGTACTACCGGTAAAATAGTTTGTTGTTTAGGTCTAAGGGATTTAATTAGCTAATGATAGGCCATCACATCTGCTAAATGTCTCGGTTGCCAAACAAGATAAGGATGCAGGCCTTACCTGAACCCCAGTGAACTCCATTAGCTTTCCACCATAGCTCCACTCATTGCCGCCCACTCGACTGCGTGGTCGGGCCAGCCCTGCTCAGGTCCACTCCGGTCTTCTCACGTTAACAACTGTGTACTGAGCTCGGTTGGTTTCAGGTCATTTAGGTTAACAAACAGACGCAGACATAAACTAAACCAAAATACAGGAGGGAGGGTCATCATTCATTGTCCATCACGGTCTCAACGCATTAAATCTCTCATGTGTCTCTCGCCAAGAAGAGAGAGGTCGAGTGGAGATATGGTCATATTACATATTTCCGAAACTTCATAGACTAAATGATTAATCAATACTCAGCTCCAAGCACAGCTGAGTCTAAGAGGCTGGCACACTACAGCTTAGACTGATGAAAGCTGATTCTGAGTCTAGCATGTGCTTTAACATGGCCTTTCTGGTGCCACCCTCAGGTCAAACTTCCTCCCAACTAATGTAAAGGATTTAATAATCAAATCCATTTTTTGTCCATCCAATAGTTTTGTTTTCTCGTGTGTAATGAGCCTCACAGGCTGCTTGCAATGCTGTAAACTTTTAGTTTTGGTAACTGATATAAGTTCAAACATATCTGATGTTTGTGTTTCACTTGGTGAGAATTCATGACTGTGAACTTTCTTTTTAGCTGGACTGAAGTGTGGGACGCCAGTCACCAAACCAAAGCGTTGTTTTGGTCGTATTGTGGGAGGCTGTGTGTCTAAAGCTTACTCATGGCCCTGGCAAATCAGCCTCCGGACCAAGTGAGTAGAACAACATTAAAACATGATTCGAAGGGACTTAAGACTTTTGTAAAATATGATAAAAGTTTAAGTGATTTTGAGTTTTTAAAAGTTTCTCTAAAAGATAATTAACCGGCAATGTTTGCAGATTAAAAATCATTTGTATCCTGGTTATAAGGGTCTTTGAGGATACTTGAAATACCTTTGCAACAGCGGTAAATGTTTTTAAACGACCTTCTGGGTTTTTTAAACATTAGCAGTTAATTATCTTTTAGAGAAATGGGGTTGATAAAAGGAGTGTGGTATTCAGATCAAAATTAATTTTGAATCTGTAAAATAAAACCCATTTTTACTCATGACGCTGTTTTATTATCATTGTCAAAATTCAAACAAGGATCATGCAACAAAATTACCAAACCCAATGAAAAGACTGCTTTCAAACTGCCGGCATTTTGCTACAATTATAATTTTACTAAAGGAAGAATGCGTTTTCTATCAAGAGTTGTCATCTTTAGCAGGATGATAAAACATCATCCGACTATCATGACACTAAAACTCTTTACTGAAATCTAGACCTGTGAAGTGTCGCAGCTTAAAGGAAGGTTGATCCAACAGCCTGTTTAATGGTAGAAACACTTATTTTCCAGACTAGTTTTCTGTAGAAAACCTTATATAAGCATCGGACTCTGGATGATATCGTACAGTATTAATATATGTTATCTATTTATTTTACTTTTACTTTATTTCTTTATTAGTGTCTTTTATATCAAGATGCTGCATCTCAGGGGGTTTATCTGTATATTATGAAATAATTATCTGATATTAAAAAAGGGCATATTATCTCAGATGGGGGTGTTTTTTCTGTCCTACCTAAATACATTTCTTTCTGTCTCTTTCTACCAGTGCAGGAGTTCATTTCTGTGGAGGGACTCTGATTGACTCTCAGTGGGTCCTTACTGCTGCACACTGTCTGGAGAGGTCAGAGAGACAATTAAAAAACATCTAAAGACCAAATCCTACAATAACACAACCAGTGGATAACTAATACGTATATTTATAAATGTGTTGTGTACTGTAGGTCCAAACGGCCTGCGGCCTACAAGATATTCCTGGGTGTCTACACGGAGAGAGCCAGGGAGCAGTCGAAACAAGAGAGGAACCTGGAGAAACTGGTGCTGGGACCCAATGGAGCCGATATCGCTCTGCTCAAACTGCAGAGGTGAGTACTGGACTGATCATCCTACTACCAATATTAATACTAGTTCAAGTACAAATAATCATAATGAAACTGATAAGTACAAGTATCCCTCTCAGTGGTGGAAAATAACTTAGTACTGTACTCGTCAAGTACAGTTTTGAGGTACTTTAGTACTTCCATTTTATGCTACTTTATACTTGTACTCCACTACAATTCAGAGGCAAATATTGTACTTTTTACTCCACTACATTTATTCACAAGCCACCCAGAAGTATCTAAAGTAATTAAAATGAGCTCCACCTTTACCGGCTGCAACATACATGATGTACACATTAATTAATCAATATTATAATCCATTAATATACATTATTCTGAAATGGGCCNNGCAACATGTAGCTCCTTATTGAATGAAGTTTACACTCCGGCAACTCCAGCCAACGTTACCCGAGATAGATTTGCCAAACACACCAGTTAGTCCTCATCCCTCAAGTGAGTTCTGCTAATGCGAAGTCTAATTTGACATTTTTCCTTATAGGACTAACCAGCTCTACCCTGCAATACAAGAATAATGCTGTTTCTTTATTTTCACTTAACGACTATATATTAGAAGTCTGCTTTTGTTGACGTCTGTGTGAAACCAAGCATTAATTGTTTCAAAAATTACTACAAATTTCGAGTGGGAAATCTGCCTCTGTTATCATTGTAAACTACAAATGTGCAGTGCAATGAATATAAAGCTTGACAGGCATGGAGTGTGTGGCTAAGCGAACGGTCAGGAAGTTATCAATTAACTGTGTATATCATTTATTAAGCATATTTGCTGGTCACAGCTTTTCAATCTTTCATTTATTTGCTTTTATGTGACTGTAAATTAAATATCTGTGTTTTCGGGATGTTGTTCAAACAAAATAAGCACTTTGAGGACATCAGTTTTGAACGTGTGATCATCACAACTGAAACTGATGTTTTTACATGTGTGTGTTTTGTGTGTTTTCAGCCCGGCACTAATAAATGACAAAGTCATGCCAGCTTGTCTGCCAGAGAAGGACTACATTGTTCCCAGTGGAACCGAGTGTTATGTTACTGGATGGGGTGAAACTCAAGGTACATTACATCATGTGTATGTGTGTGACTTGGTTTGAAGGATAGAGTGAGGGAATGCATTATGTTAATAAGATCCTCACTATGTGTAAAACTGAGGCTTCCTCATTTACAATGAATATTTCATTGCTTAAAGTAAAAATCAAAGTAAAAACCTCCAGTGACTTGAGATCGCTCAACAGATTCTTTCAGACTGGTATCAGATCTTTTTCCAGCAATTTCTTTATTGATTTTGTAGTGGAGTGTGAAAAAAACAAGAATTATCCATTGTTCAAGCAAATAAAAAAATGATCCCATGTAATATTGATCATATTTTATCACATTTGTTTCTTTTTTAATTAAAGATACACTAGATATTCTGAAATATTCAACAGTGAGTGGGTGGTGTAAAAAATTAAATTAGATATTAAGAAGTTAAAAATGTTTTAGTATAATATAATATTTAATGCATGCTAACACACTGAATGTGTAGTACAAGGTGGTAAACGGCTCCTCAAAATCCCCCAGTTGAGGGGACTCATGTAATGATGATGATCGTGGGTGAATGATGAGGAAGAAGAGGATGGGTGGATAACTGCTGCGAGGTGTGTTGCAGGTACGGGAGGTGAAGGCATCCTGAAGGAAGCTGGTTTCCCTGTGATCGAAAACAAGATCTGTAATCGTCCGTCCTACCTGAACGGCCGAGTCCAAGACCACGAGATGTGTGCTGGAAACATCGAGGGAGGAACAGACAGCTGCCAGGTACGGAAAATCCCAAAAAATATGCAACATTTTAGAAAACTTTATAGCGTTGTGCTGTTTGCCACAGTGTCTGTTGTGGTAACACTTTATTTTACCGGTGCATCATTTCTGAATAATTCTGTTTCCTGGAAAGAAATCTATCATTTGATACCAATTATAGAGCAGAGACATTGTTCAAGTTCAATTAATTACTAATGTAACTCAGAGAGGTCGGCTGCACATGCAAAAATGTTAAATTTGTCTACAGGCTAACACGTAATTCAACATATATGAAGAATAAAGTTTGCAATGATTAATTAATAATGAATGAATATTTCTGGATTAAAGGGGAACTCTGGGGAAGTCTGTTCACATGTGATGGGGAGGAGTACCACTGCATATGAGTTATATAAAGCTTTTTGTGGCTCTGGTTGGAGCTGTGCGAAGTCTGAAAACAGTGTCAGGTGGTTCTGAAGACTACAAGTTTGAAAATTAAAACAATTTGGAGGTGTGGAGTTAGAAAGAAGTGAGCTTACCAGACCTCTGTAGCCCGCTCCTCATCCCGCTCCTCATCCCGCTCCTCGGCTACATTAGCCGTTACTAGCAGAACACACCTGGATCTCCGACTGAATTGTTTGGTGGAGTTGCATCGTGGGTAATGTAGGCGGCAGGTTTTGACAGGGAAGAAGAATGCATGGAGGAAAAAAAGCTGATATCTCTTGTTCTGCTGCATCATGACTCCGTGCAGGCGATAGCCATGGCTGGAGGCATTATGTTTTCCAGTTGTCCGTCCGTCCGTCTGTTCATACATCTGACGGACGTCCCATTCTCGTGAACGCGATATCTCAGGAACACCTTGAGTGACTTTCTTCAAATGTGGCACAAACGTCCACTTGGACTCAAGGATGAACTGATTAGAATCTGGCGGATCACTGTGACCTCACAAAACACGTTTTTGGCCACAACTTGAGAATTCATACGTTAATTATGACTAGCGTATGCTAATTATTTATTTGGACCCCAAGGTACTTGTATGAGTCCACCCTCTTCACTTCCTCTCCCTGGATGACAACCAGGACAGGGGGCCTCCTGTTCCTCTGGTAGTCCACCACAAGCTCATTGGTTTTGCTGATATTGAGCTTCAAGTGATTGTCGTTGCACCATGTGACAAAGCTCTCTATCAGTCCTCTGTACTCCTCTGTCAAAATACTCATGTTTCTCACTGGAAATTATTCACTGGAATCAAACATGTAAATATAGTGATAAGAAAAAATACACTTAATATCTTTTATTAAAGCCCGTCAAAGTCTTCACTACATATATTATATGACAGACATGGATGTAAACTGCAACTTGCGGTAATTCTAGTTTTTAACTATCCATCTTGAGTCCAACAGTGTTATAGGAGTGTACTATTTTAAGATGAAGCAGCTCTTTTAATGACCTTCCTATGTTCTAATTAATACAAAAGTAGCTATTTCCAGTAAAGTGGGAAATTACCTCCAAATACCATTAAGTACTTCACACAGTTCTGTTAAACTGAGGTCTGAGTAAGTGGTTCCTTGTCCTCATGGACAGAGCAGTTGATTATTATGTTGTTGTTGTTGTTGTTGTAACTAATAGCAATGATTGTCACAAGTGTAATGTAAGACCCAATTAGATATCATTTTAAATATATATTTTGAATAATGTGTAAATATTTGACCTACAGTACTGCTGGTGAATATCTATTTTCCATATCTATGTCACTTGTAGTTCAGTGACCTAAAACTGTTCTTCCTTTCTGCTTTGCTGGTGTTCTTTTCCAGTCTGGTTTTGGCAGCAGTTGAACTGGAAACCATCTAATTTTTGTCTCCCTGCAGGGTGACAGCGGTGGTCCTCTGGTGTGTAATGCCCAGAACAAGTATGTCCTGCAGGGTGTCACATCATGGGGTCTGGGATGCGCCAACGCCATGAAACCCGGCGTCTACGCTCGAGTCTCCAAGTTTGTCGACTGGATCGACCAAACCATCAAAGCCAATTAAAAGCTATCCACCTTTAACAAACTCAGTAGCTTCAAATGTGACCAGTCGCAGAAAGTGACAGTTCATGATGCTTTTTGAAAATACTTTAACATGTGTGTACTGTTCTGCTCCAACATGAATACTTAAGTTTGTACCCTGGTATTATCTGATGTTGTTTCCTGCAGTGGAAACACAATAAACAGATCATATTCCTGGTTTTGGGATGTAAAGGTGTGTTTTCAGTAAGAGCTGGAAAATAAAATTTAATACAAAGGAAATGGGGAAGTCATGCTTTATAGAAAACATATAAAAAACCTACTTCCCTGTTTTTCGCAGAGGGCAATGTATTCCATCACAGTGAATAAAATCTACACACACATGCATGCACGCAAAGACAGTCACACAGTCGTCGTTTCCTCGTTGTTTGTCAGCTCTGATTTTAAAAGTTTCTTCATTTGTTGGTTCTCCAGCACATCCTCCTTTTTCCTGGAAACACAAACACACATATTCTATTAATAAAAAGAAAAATGTTAAAAAAAAAACAAAGTAAAAAGAAAACACCTCCTGCATTAAGATGTGATATTAAGTGTGTAATATTTCTCACACTTGTAACTTGTTGGTAAACATCACAAACTAACTGACATGTAATGTCTTTGCAATTTTACCCCAAAATTAGGCATCAATTACTTTATTTAATGACAACTGTAATAAATAAATAAATTAATACATACACACAAACATGTACTTCAGTACAATTTTGAGGTATTTATACTTCACTGGAGTATTTCTGTTTTCTGCTACTTCATTCTTCCGCTCTAACTTCAGAGAGAAATATCGCACTTTTTACTACAATACATTTATTTAATGGCTTACACACAAAACACATGTTCAGCTTATATGTGTTGTTATATATGAGACACTAAACTAGTTCAAATTAATGTATAATTGCTGCTTGCATGTTAATGCATCATTAACAATAATCTGTTAGCATAATACATATAATAACGTAACACTTTTAAAGGCCAGTACTTTTGATACTAAATTTAGCTGATAATACCTACACACAGTACTTTCACTGAAGTAGCATTTTGAATGCAGGACTTTTGCTTGTAACAGAGCATTTCATACTCTGGTATTGCTATCACCCACCACTGATGAGGAAGGACGAGAATAAATACCGTGTGATGAATTTCATTCAACTTTTAGGGAGAGTTGGGAGATATATCTCACCTGTTGGGAAACTCAACATCATCAATGGTCTCAGGCAGAGGGGCTCCTCTGGTTTCAGGCAGCAACAACACAAAACCTCCAGCTATGAACGCGGCCACTCCTGTGTGAAACACAACGTGGAGATTTAAAACACTGACTGAATCACTGGTCAATATTACAACATAAAGATCTAGTGGTTTTATCTCAAAATGTGGCACTGCAACAGGTAAGAGTGTCCCATCCCCACTTATTAAGATGCTGTACATTCACTTTCTTTACAATTAAATTAAATCCATTCACGCTAAAGATGAATAATTGAAGTATTACTTAAACAGAAGCAAGCGTTGTATCCAGTAAAGGAACATGGCAGTGAACACCACAATGGCAGCATCACAGGATAGTAAAAATAAAATTCATCAGTTGCAATCAATGATAAATTGAAGTCTACTTCCAATAAGCTGCAGCAATTTCATCTCGGGTCAGAAGGCAAAGCTTTCGTAGTCACAGAAAGAATGAAATCTCAGATACAAGCGGCTGAAATGAGCCTCAGCCTTGGAGATAGGGTGAGGAGCTCAGGCATCCGGAGGGAACTCGGAGTAGAGCCGCTGCTCCAGGAGCAGAGCTAGGAGGCAGTTGGTTTGGGTGCCTTCCTTTGGAGGTTTTTCTTGGTCCGTCCAACTGGTAGGAGATTCCGGGATAAAACCAGAACACGCTGGAGAGATTATATATCTCAGGGGAGAGGGACTACCTTGCTTAGCCTGTTGTCACTGTGAACCGGCCGCGGATCAGCGGCAGACAATAGATGGAGGGATGGAATTTCATCTCAATCTTGTCCTCCACACTTTTCATTATTTGAATACAGCATTATAATGACATCACTAACTTGATCCACCAGTGTGCAGCAGCTTTAACACTATCACAGCCTTCATCAATAACATGTCAGAAACCTACCAAAGATGATGAGTGGCAGCTCCAGCCAGATGACAGCCAGTCTGTAGAGCAGGAAGGGAGCTACGATGCCTCCAACATCACACAGAGAGGAACAAACTGACACTCCCAGGTTCCTGTATCCAGTTAACCATTACATTTTGCAATTACACTGTATATATTAGAGCTGTTGTATCATGAATGTGAAAGTGGAGTTGATCACTTTGACCTCACCTGACAACCGTTGGGTAGAGCTCAGTGTTAACAAACACCACCATCTCAAAGGCCATGGTGATCCCCAGCCGGCCGATGCAGGCCACCACCGTCTTGAACCAGAACATGCCTGAGGCACAGAGACAAAAGTGCATTTACGGAACTCTGTGCATGTTTAGAAAGTTTTGCACGAATCTATTCCTTAGATAGCTGAAACATAATAATTAGCATAACATAGCCATTTTTTCTGCCTAATATATGACTTCAGACACTTTATTTTACAGTAATTAATTTCCTAATATTTTTATATGGACAGTTTAGAATCAGAATAAGGTCTATTGCCCAGCAGGTTTTCACATACAAGGAATTTGCTCAGGTATTTCGGTGCATAACGAAAAAACAAGTACTGCAGAAGTCAAGAATCCTAAATATAAAATAGAAATGTACAATAAAAATATGCACATGTGCAAATGTCCACAGAATAAAGAATATGTGCAAAATAATAACCTAAACATCTGCGTTAATGTAATGTTTAACCAAAAGGATAAAAATTGATGCCTCAGAACCAGAGATAACAGAAATAAAACCAAACCAAAACAAACATATTTATAGAAGTCATATAATTTTAACTTTATTATTTTACATCAGACTCTAAAAAAGTAAAGAAACTTTTAAATTGTTTTTTGACTAAAACTGACTCCAGGGATAAGGTGAAGCACGTAAAAGCCAAACTGACATGATTTAAGAATAAGAAGTTGTTCTCACTGTCAGGAATGAAGGCAGTGATGAGGCAGGAGGCTCCCGCTATGATGTTGGCGGAGGCGAAGGGAATACGTCTGCCCATGCGTTCAATGGTGAAGAGGATGAGGAAGGCAGCAGGGAACTCCACCAGGCCGGAGATGAAGAAGTCGATGTAGACATTTCCGCCTGTTATCCCCACCCGCATGATGAGGCCTTGATAAACCACAGCACTGGTGAACCTGCAGAGGCGGAAACAAGAAGATTCGGTGTCTGCTACATTCAGGGGGTTGGTTTGGCCTCCGGATCTGTGATTGTAGGTGAGTCTCACCAGTTGAACATGAGGATGAAAGTGTGTTTCCTCATGTTTGGAGTTTTGATCAGGTCCAGCAAAGAGGCAGAGGGGGAGTCACCCTCATCGTCAGTCAGCGTCTGAAACAAGTTATCATGATCCGGTTGTGACATTAAGTTAGGATCTAAACTCGAGTAAACTGCTGAGTCGATTTACCTCAAAGTTCGTGGAGAGTTTCATCTTGTTCTCTTTGGCCATAGCTTCAGTGATCTCCAAAGCTTTTGAGGTATTGCGCTGAGAGATGAGCCACCTTGGAGACTCCGGGATAAACCTGTCACACAAACAATTTTACAGCCACAAAAATCTCAGCAGCTGTTCACCAACACACCTGCTTGCAACAGACGATCTCTGCTGGTCTCTTTCTTAGTCTAATGTGTTTCTTGATGCAATGTTTTGCAACTTTTGGGCATTTTATGCTTTTATTAAATAGCTACACAGCAGAGAGATGACAGGAAATGAGTGGAGACAGAGATGGGGAATGACATGCAACAAAAGTCCCTGGTTGGATGTGAAACTGGGGACATTGTGGTTCATGGTTGGTGTCTTAACCTCTAGGCCACCAGGTGTGGCGAGCAAACTGCTCAACATTTCATTCTGTGGCTGTCAGTGCTCCAGAGACACAAGTGTGACCAGACAACCTGTTTTATAATGAGCAGTAATCCATATTAAATGCCAACAGCAGCCAAGAAATCTCTGATCTTGGAGGATCAACTAATCTTTTTTTAGGAGTGGTATAACAAAGAACAGAATCTCCTTTATGATTACTGACAGCAAAACCAAAGATGATGGTCTCATGATGTAAAAACAAATGGCAAAGGGCTTGTTCATTGTAATATATTTGAGTAAAAACACTGAGATCAAGTTTGAACCAAAATACTGAAGCATGTGCTTCATGACTTGATTTTTGTTATAGCAAAGTATTTAAACACGGACATAAAAGACAAATGGGAACTCCTTCCTGAACAGATACAAAACAGAATATAAGAATATAAAGTTTCTCACCAGTAGTAGGAGAGGAAGAGCATGTAGGGTGCAGTGATGACGACCTGCAGCCAGCGCCAGTCAGTGATGAAGTAGGCGAGCAGAGGGAGGATGAGGTTGCCGATACTGAAGAACATCTGGTACAATATGCCCACCGTCCGTCTGTACTCCACTCCAACGATCTCTGTGACTGACAGAAAGACAGGAAACTGAACATATTTCACTGAAAAGAAGAAACACAACAATCACTGAGCAGACACAGATCTCTGCAGAAGGGACATGAAGAAATATACCACCTTGACTGACCTCTGTCAAGGACTAGTAGGACTTCCACCAACACAAGTCAAACAATAACGTCACACTGATGTCATTGTCTGTACACTTTTCTGTTCTTATAATATACACATGTAGACACTTAAGTTAAAGTTTGGCTAAAGTTAGGCAACTACCAGGTGTGACTGGAAGTCAGAAGTATTCAGATCTTATACTAAAGCAAAAGCAGCGATACCACAGTGTAAAAATGCTGTTAAAAGTAAAAGTCCTGCATTTAAAATCTTACTTAAGTAAGTACGTACGTATTAGTGTCAAAATGTATTTAAAACACCAAAAGTAAGAGTGCTCATTATGCAAAATGGATAATTTCAGAAAAATATACTATATTACTGGATTATAATTACTAATGCAGTGTCACTAATGTTGAAATTTCAGCTAAGTTTCAGTTACTTTATATACAATTGGGTACTTTAATCCAGAAGAATTTATCATCATTTATTTGTTGATTTATATTTTGTATTAATAATCTGAATCTGCAAAGTAACTAGTAATGTTGTCAAATAAATGTAGTGGAGTGGAAGTATAAAGTAGCATAAAATGGAAATACCCAAGTAAAGTACAAGTACCTCAAAACTGTACTTAAGTACAGCACTTGAGTAAATGTACTTTGTTACTTTCCGCCATTTGTTATACCTGCAATAATTGCAGCATAACAGTCTGTTCACAATGTTTATATCACTTAGTTATTTAGTTACAGTGGATGTAGTTATTGAGATGCCTCAGAAGGAAATCAGTTTCAGTAAACAGTAAACAGAAAGTCGTCATTACGCAGCACATAAGTGGCCATCCAGCCTCCTTTGACCGCGAAGCCAAAGATGGCCCTGAGCACAAGGATGGAGATGTAGTTTGGAACCACAGCCAGAGCGATCCCTGCGATCAAATTCATAACGTTGGAAATCAGGAAGCTGATCCTTCTGCCAAACCTGCAGAAAGAAACAGAAGATAGAGTAGGCAAGGAAGGAAAGGCAAGGTTGATTAAAATCTGTAATTTTAGCATCAGAAAATCATTACAGCACGTCACAAATCTAACACATTTTGTGTTAGATGAGTTTGAAAATATGATGAAAAGCTTTATGATACAAAACAGAAAGGACACATCAGTGAAGTTTACGCTGATGCTAAAGTGGGGAAGCGTTGATAGGAAGCAATTATGGGAAATGTGGTCTAACAAAATCAGTGGCATGTGATAAAGGCAGCCAATCATCTCATTTGTTAACAGTAAACTAGCACTACTTATGAGACAAATATTGATATTTGGAACGTTCATAAGGTATAAATCGAGACTTATCGCCCAACCTGACTGTCAGTTACTTAAAGTAGGTACAGCTTTCTGTAGAATACAGTTAAAGGTGAAATTGTGGCTAATATGGAAGACTGAGTGGTGATAAAAAAATAATTAAATGCCTCACCTGTCAGCAAAGTAACCAAAAGCAAAGCTGCCGATGAGGCAGCCCACATTGAGAGTGGACTGGTACATGTCCACAAACCATGCGTCTGAACACACCAGGTTAAACTGAGACCAAGAGGAAGAAAGGTTACATGTCCACATACAGGATGTCTTCATGTCTGCACAATATTAAATTATTTACTGTTACTTCGGCTGCAGAGGATGCTGAAAAGTGATTTGACGTAAAATATGTGCACAATTTGATTTAACTGAGGAGCACTGAGAAATGTTTGTTTTGTTTTTTTTAATGACTGAAATCAACCCTATTTTGAAATAAATACATCGAACTTCTCTTCTCACCTCTGTGGCGAAGGACTTCCTGCCTTCATACTGATACTCCCAGCCACCCTTAAAGACAAAAACAAAACATTTCATACAGATGGTAATCAGACCGAAAGCTCTTTCGCTGGTGTGACTCATTTACAGAAAATTAACCATAACTCTGTAAACAAACTTTGATTTATGCACTTTATGTCCCTGAGAATCTGTGCACACCACTGCTAAAGAGTTTAATACATCTTTACATAACTTCAGGGTCGCAGGACTAGACTTTTAAAGAAATGAAAAGAAAAACAAACGCATACATAAGAGATTGTTAGCCACAGATAAAATCTTATCAGGCACTTGATCACTTTTAACATGAATCCAAAATGATCCAATGAAGAAATCCTGTCTTCCAAACCACCTTTTAACCTCCTGGAAATACACTCATGAATGTTGCCCAACCCTTGAAAAATGTGCTGCTTTAAAGGAATAGTTTGACATTTTGGGAAATACGCTTTTTCGCTTTTTGGTGGAAAGTTAGATGAGAAGATCGATACCACTCTCATGTCTGTAGAGTAAATATAAAGCCACAGCCAGCAGCCGGTTAGCTTAGCTTAGCATAGATACTGGAAACGGGGAAACAAGCAACCATGGTGCTGTCCAAAGGTAGTATATTTAATACATTATATCTTGTTTGCTGTTTTACGTACAAAAACCAAAGTGAAAAACAAACATTGGTCATTTTACAGGGTGTTATGTGCAATTTCTTGGCTCGGAGCAGTCGCCAGGCGGAGACTTCAAGAATAAATACTCCCAGCCAAGAAATAATCTGGCACATAACCCTCCATAAAACTGTGAATTATCATTTTTACACTTCAGTTTTTGTACAGACTAAAGCCAAGCTAGCTGTTTCTCCCTGTTTCCAGTCTTTATGCTAAGCTAAGCTAACCAGCTGCGGGCTGTAGCTTCATATTTAAAGGTACAGACATGAATGCAGAACCGATCCACTCATCTAACTCTCTGCAAGAAAGCAAGTGCAGCTAAACGAGTGTCAAACTATTCCTTTAAGCAGGTGTCTGTGTACTGTCTTTCTACCACAGTGTCCTTCTTATACTATCACTTCAAACACTTTACACAAAGGCTTGAATCTTAACTCTCCGCCAGAAAGCAAACACGTATTTCCCAAAATGTCTATTTTAAATGAATTATTTTAACCACCAGTTAATTAAATTAAATCAGGAAGCTGCACTCATGCTCACCATAATTACTGAAAATACTAAAAATTTTGACATATTTGAGATCTCATCTGCTCCCCAGAAAACATAAATTAAAAAACCTGAAAGCTTTCTACGAATTCTACTGCCGAACCAAATAATCCAACAGCATCTATTAAGATCAGTCTCAGAGGTCTCACCCTGCATGAGGTAACTGGAACCTGAGTCAGGTTCAGTTCCTGTGTGTCACAGGTGAGCGCCGTGGTGTTCCAGTCCACCTCGTACTGCTCACAGCTGCTCTGCTGCTGCACTCCAGAGATGTTGACCAGCGGCACCGTCAGCCGCCGACTGTCTTCCAGGCTCCAGCCGCACGCCTGCCTCCTCTCCACCACTGCAGAGTCCCGACACCAGTGATCCGGGGTGAAACCCTGGAAGACGATGCCGACGTACACACCTGAAAAAGGCAATGACAACAGACAGAGCAGGGCGAAGATTCGCTTCTGACAGCGGCCGAAAGTCCCGGCCTCTTCCAGGAGGTCATCAAAGGTCGTCATCACTACTGTGATCCAAGTTCTTGGTGATTAAGATATCAATAAGTCAAATTTTGTACTGTTCACACACCACAGATTAGTGTGAAATGCCAGTAGTCTGCTTTAGAGTTTTGGACAGACTTCACACTCCTCCTCACTAACCAGGTCGATCTGGAGCTAAAGTCCAAAAAGGCCTGTTAAAAACAGTTAAATCTGCAGTGTTACTGTTTAATGGAGTTAAACAGAGAATGGCAGAGCAGTTATATAATCATTGAATGGACCTGAACTGAACACAAGCCAAAACAAATTCTGTTAGTATGCTTGAAGTGTGCTACCAGGCTTACACAAGACAAATAGATGCAAAATCACTGTGTCACAGGACACAGATGGTTATCGTTTGTTTTTCAAAGGCAAGGCAGTGATGTTCAGTGCAGCATTAGCTTGGCATTCTTAAAGCTCCTGTGTGCAGCTTTTGAAAAATTCTGCATTGTGTGACTCCTAGCGGCAGAATGAAAAAAGACACTGCGGTCAACAGCAGTGCACCAGGACTGTCACACCGAGGTACATTTAAAGTGGTGAATTTGAGCTGTTGCAGAGGACAAACAACTACACACTGAATGGTGGATAGTTACACTGCAGTCACTCCACAACTCAGTAAATAATTTGTGGTCTACCCTCTCTGTCTGTCTCATCTGCCCTTTCCCAAGATTTTCCCAAAGGTGCTGTTAGATGTTTCTCTTCTATGGGTTAAGAGACATATCTTAATTTTAAAATGGTTTCGGTAAATGGGTCCTTTGGTTAAAGTTGCAATCTGTAAATTTTCATGAAATCAAACTGCACTGTTTATACCATTTTTGGTTGGCATTGTTTTCGGCAAAAGCAATATATTTACAGTAAACTCTGTATTTACCTCTCTACATAGTAATTTTCATGGTTTGTGGCGGAGTCCGCCATTCCTGCGCTGGATTCAAACTGCCTTCACAAACACCGGAGGTTCACAGGAAGTGATGGAGCATGTAATCCAGTGTTACTGTCTTTAAAGTTGAAGTCAGTAGAATTGAGAAAAGAGTGGACTTAGCTTGAAAATTTGAATGAGTACAACTTCCAGGTCCCTCCCCCTCTGTCACCGCTGCGCTCCAGCTCGTCTCCAAAGCCCCTCCCCGCAGAGTCGCTCGGTCTAATTCTTTCTTTTTAGCTTTTCTTCATTGGTCTTCTTCTGTTTACTTGTCTTTGTCGTGTAAGCTGTTGTTGGCAAAGGAAAGATGGGCAGTTTTCTCGTT
>NTHP01000291.1:3192-26837 GCA_003416845.1 Oplegnathus fasciatus | reverse complement strand
AGGGGCAGGTGGAGCCAGAGGAGCCTGATTTTTTTTTCACAGATTATCTGTCTCATGTACTACTGTCAGGACATAGTGACAGTTTTAGCAAATATCACTAAGTTATTTTTATACAGGTTACCTACTTCTGCTTTAATCTCATCTAACTGATATCAGCCTCTCTGTTTACTGTTCACTCGCCTACAGCTGTATCAGAGCCGGAT
Source organism: Oplegnathus fasciatus (assembly GCA_003416845.1). Taxonomy (NCBI): domain Eukaryota; kingdom Metazoa; phylum Chordata; class Actinopteri; order Centrarchiformes; family Oplegnathidae; genus Oplegnathus; species Oplegnathus fasciatus. Next base: position 26,634 of record NTHP01000291.1, on the reverse strand, counting down.
TAAGTTACTGCTGATGCCGAACCAACTTTTCCTGCTGCTGCACATTGCAAGTGTGAAACACGGGGGCTTTTATTGTGAAGCTGTCACAGAAAACGCAATGTATTTGTCACACACGGTTAGCGCTAACTGCCATCGTTCAGCGAAAAAATCAGATCTGTTACGACAACGTGGGTTTGTTTGGTTGCACTGTAAAACAAATACAAACAGACACCTGACAGTGTAGCTGCTTGACGAGTGTCTGCAAGTTGTGTTAAAAGAAAACTCTTAAATAATTTCATAATGTAGTCCTATAATAGTTCTAACATATAATAACACACGAGTTCACACAACACTTTCTCTTTCAACTGACTGTTTTAATAAAAACACAGATACTAGGGGTTCACAGACAAACACAGAAAACTTTGATATAACTTGCTACACAGTCAAAAACAAAAATCAAAGGAGGTACCTGACATATCCACATTATATCCACACAGTACAACAACATAAATAAATACTTCGGTCACAGAAGGAGATTAAACTGTTGCAGGATCTTTGTTGGTCGATACGTCGTTGTTGGGCAGCAGGTTGGCCAGCTGCTGGTTCTTCAGTTCAGCTTTCTCCTTCACCCTGCGCGCACACACACAAAATTACATGATGTACATTAAGTACAAACGTTTACGTAATATAGAGTTGCAACGATTAGTCGACAGGTCGATCAACAGAAAATTAATCGGCAAGTATTTTTATAATTGTTTTAGTCATTTTTTAAGAAAAATGGAAAACATTTGATGATTCCAGCTTCGCAAATGTGAGGATTTGCTGCTTTTCTTTTTCATACATGACATAAACTGATTATCTTTGGGTTTTGGACTGTTGGTCAGACAAAAGAAGACACTTGAAGATGTCCTCTTGGGCTTTGGGAAATTATAACAAGCATTTTTCACAACTTTATTACGTTTTTTAGATAAAACATCAATTAATCAAGAAAATATTATGCAGATGAATCGATAATGAAAATAATTCTTAGCTGCAGCTCTAATCTAATATATGTCATTAAGGAAAATACGACAGCATCAACACAATATGTGGGAATATGCATATACACATGTACATATACTGTACATACACTAGATACAAAGACACACAGCCACATACACACCATGGATTGTGCCAAAATGTGTCTAATAAAGAGCCTCATTATTTCTGGTCTCGCTGTGTGGATTCATAAGTAGATACTCACCTTTCTGGGAACTCGATGTCGTCGATGGTGTCGGGCAGCGGCACACCTCTGGTCTCAGGGAGCAGCAGCACCAAACCGCCAGCCAGGAAAGCCAGAGACCCTGCACGACACAGTCAAACATATTCTCGAATTGTCGAAATCTGAGAACACGCTAACACCGACATATAGGCCTATTTGGGAACCAATGTGACGACAGAAAAAATTAAAGCCATCAAGAGAGCGAGACCCTGTAAAAGATCATCAAATGGGCTGTTGTAATGTCAGCTACAGGTACTGGTATTCTCTTTTGAGCCAGTGTTATTTTAGCCAATATATTTTGTAACATTTTGGCAAACTGGCATTAAAAGTATGCCGAATTAGCTATTAGTAGTTCCTGTTTGCAGTGTACTCAGAGATGTACAGACAACTATCACTGGATTACTTTGATACTGAAGAAAACTTAAAAATGTGATGATTCTCAGGCAAGTTCTGCAGCGTTGATATCCTGTGCTCCCAGTTCAATGAGAAGATGTCCCAGCACAGGTGTGAAGGAAATCAATGTACCTCTTTCTTTCACAAGAAAATTGTTTGTAAGGCTTTTGATCTGCACAAAATGGAGGTCCATCATAACAGGCAGGACAGAGAGACAGAAATGTGTTTGGTAGACTGGTTAGTGTGGTTTCTGTGGCAGCTTTTAGGCAGGTTTTGGCAAAATACGGCAGTCCATTTGGGTTATCAGAACTAGAGCTGGAATGATAAATTGGCCAGGCTGAAATATCTGCCAATATTAGCTTATTGCAGCTAAGTAACAAGAAAGACTAAAACAGAAATATCAAACTCAGTTTCAGGTAATTTAGGAGCAGTGTCACCATTGCATAGTTTGTCCACCAGAGGGCGCGGACAAGTTGATTTTTCAACTATAAAATGTCCCGCTCAGTATGTATCCCTCTTCACAATACTTTAAAAAGTTACTATCGGCCGAAATGTCATTATCTGATGTTTTTAACTCCAAAATATTGATATCAGTATCAAGTCCCCCTCAGGATGGACATCTAACATTTTCTGATAAATTCAGACAGACAGACGATAATAATATAAAACCCACCAAAGATGATGAGTGGCAGCTCCAGCCAGACGACAGCCAGTCTGTAGAGCAGGAAGGGAGCTACGATGCCTCCAACATCACACAGAGTGGAACAAACTGACACTCCCAGGTTCCTGCAGACAGAAGAACAACAGCCGGTTAGTTTCTATACTTTATTTCAAAGTGATAGTATGCACATGTGCACGTACAGGAGATTTACTTTTCTAAACGCTGTGTCAGGTAGCTAACAAGCTGAAAGTCACGCTCAGTGTCGTAAGAGCAGCCCCATGAGGCCGTAATGCTCATTACACACAAGAAAACCAAACTCCTGGATGGTTGAAAAATTAAAGCTTTCATATTGAAGAGCAGCAAAAAGTTTAAAAAGTTTGGCCTGAGGGTGTCACCAGTGGAAAGGCCATACTCTTAACTAAATTTAAAGGGTTTATCATCTGTTCAGTGGCCATTTTAGGACATCTCAGACTTGTCTAAACGTCCATCAGTCTGAGCTGTACGTTGTCAGACTCAGCTTTTCTTTGAACTAAATGCCAACATTGAGAAGCTGATGCACCAATGTGTGCATGATAAAATACCTACAGTTTGCATGTTAACACTGGGTGTAACCATGTCTGGATGTTAGCACGCTGACATTTAGCATGTAACATTAATCTTTTNAAATTGCAGGTTTGTACATTTTACCTGACAAACGTTGGGTAGAGCTCAGTGTTAACAAACACCACCATCTCAAAGGCCATGGTGATCCCCAGCCGGCCGATGCAGGCCACCACCGTCTTGAACCAGAACATGCCTGCGAGGACAGAGAGTAGTGTTCAAAGAAAAGTTTCAGAGACCCGGGAAATTATAATCTGATGACGACTGAATGGCTTCTTCCCCGTACTGTCAGGAATGAAGGCGGTGATGAAGCAGGAGGCTCCAGCTACGATGTTGGCCGAGGCGAAGGGAATGCGTCTGCCGATGCGCTCGATGGTGAAGAGGATGAGGAAGGCAGCGGGGAACTCCACCAGGCCGGAGATGAGGAAGTCGATGTAGACATTTCCTCCCAGAATTCCCAGCCTCATGATCAAACCCTGGTAGACCACAGCACTGGTGAACCTGGAGGAGACGGAGGGAGAACAGATCATTATATCAAAAGACTTTTATTCTAAAATCAGATAACCACCATCCTAAAAGGCTGTTGTGACAGCTCCACTGCAACTGCTTGTAAAAGTGTTTAACATTCCTAAATGAAGAGGCCTAATATGTTATTTTAGACCACCAGTTTGTTTGATTTGTTTATTAACTGATAAAGTCAGCTACTGCTGGAGATTTTATTTCCACTGCTGTAGTTTCAGATATGTGTACTCACCAGTTGTAGCTGAGAATAAAAGTGTGTTTTCTCATTTTTGGAGTCCTGATCAGGTCCATGAAGGAGGCAGTGTTGGAGTCTGCGTTGTCGTCTGCCAGACTCTGCAGGATCAAACGCACATTTTGAGTAATGCTGCAGATATAAAAGATCAACTGTTTTCCTTTTTTAGCTTTAATTTTTATGACATTTCACAATGCACATCTGTAAAGCTTTGATTCTGCTGTGTATTTATATATAACTGGTGTACATAGAAAAAAAAACATCAAGATTTTACAAAGAACTGCTTCAACCGCTACTGTTGGCAATGTGGCAGGATATGTAATTATTGTACATAAGAAAACAGTGAACACTTTTATTTTCTTTTTAAGATTCATTTTCTTGATACCATACAGGGAAACTGAAGTGTCACAGCAGCTGAAGTGCAGATGCAGTAGTACACATAGTAAAAACTAGAGCACTATACACATAATGAGCATCTACTATAAACAAAATAGTCACAAATAAGTGGGGAGAAAAGGAAGTTGGAATAAATAATTACATACAAAAACTGAATGGAGTCTGGTGAAGGGTAAAGTGTCTTACGAGAGAAGTGTTAATGGCATTAAATACAGTTTTTGTAGCAAGTGTATCTAATCCTAAACTTTATCAGGTGCATACATTAGGTCAGTCTATAACTGCCTCTGTGAACTGGACACAGTCTGATCTGCCATCTTTGTGCGTGTTTTGTCTCGAGCTACCTCGATGTTCTTGGACAGGGTCATCTTGTTCTCTTTGGCCATGGCCTTGGTGATCTCCACAGCTTCTGACTTCTTGTTCTGAGAGAGAAGCCATCTTGGAGACTCCGGGATAAACCTGCGAATGCGAAACTTTCATGAAGCAATGACAGCAAACTTGATCTTGTACAGGCATATAAACATACAACTTTCTTTTTTCAAGGAGGGTTAAAAGAATGTGAGTTTCTGGTGAACAACTGCTCAGGTGTGTTTCATTTTGTCACTAATGCAAACATTTTTGCAATCAAACAAGATTTTAACATATTTTAAAGGTCAAATGGGTCCCAAACTAATGAAAAAACAAACCAAAATCATCATACTTTTGTAGTATTTGACAAAAAGTAGTGTTAAAGCTGAACTGGTGAATTTCTCGGTGTAGTGAAGCCACAAAGGTAGATCACATGTTATCACAGTTTTTCTTTTTTTCAGTATTTCTGGTGTCAGATACAGTATGGACAGTGGTAAGGGTAACACTTTATTTTAAATTAAGTTCAAATTATAAATGAATGGCTTATAACACATTATACTATAACTCTGTAACTGTTGTATAAACAGATACTGAATGACTGATAATATAACATGGTTGTATTCATATAAAATATATTATTTTTATGATATATATATAAATATAAATGTTTTTTGTGTTTGCCATCTTTTAAACTGTGTTTTTTTGTTTTTCAAATGCAAAATGTGGTGCAACAACACTTAAAAATAAAAGCACAAGTGTTTCTCACCAGTAGTAGGACAGGAAGAGGATGTAGGGGACGGTGATGACGACCTGCAGCCAACGCCAGTCGGTGATGAAGTAGGCGAGCAGAGGGAGAATGAGGATGCCGACACTGAAGAACATCTGATAAATGACTCCCACCGTGCGTCTGTACTCCACCCCCACGATCTCTGTGACTGAGACAGAAGAAGGTTTCACACGTCAAATAAAGCTTTTTTTTGGAGTTACGACTGTAAATCCCAGCTGTGAGGTGAAATGTTCTTACTCAGCACGTATCCAGCCACCCAGCCTCCCTTCACGCCGAACCCGTAGAGCGTCCTGAAAACCAGTAAAGACACGTAGTTCGGAGCCACGGCCACCAGGATTCCTGCAATCCCATTCAGCAGGTTGGACATCAGGAAGCTCATTTTCCTGCCAAACCTGAAGGCAGACAGCGACAACAGCAGTCAATAGTCAGCTTAATAAAATATGTTAAACTTGTCTCATGTACTGAAAATTATACTTTGGTGTAACTGCTATAAACCAATGAGACCACAGCCAATACTATAGTGAAAATATTTCAATATTCTCTCTCTTAATAGTCAGGTTTCCATCCAAAATGTGGCGAAAACTTTAAGTGAATTTTGAGTAAAACCCCCAAAAAATGTGAATAAATGCGTGTTTCCATCCACCGCTGATTATTAGGAGTTGGTTTGTTGAGATAAACAGCTGGTGGTGCTAATTTTCCAGTCAGTGGAAATATGGCATTTATGTTTGTTTTAATGTGAGGAAGGTTACAGTCTCCTCATCGCTCCTCAAAAATCTGATGTTTTCGTCAGCTGTCAATTTCAATTTCTTTCTTCAAAGTCTCTTCAGTCTGTTTTGATCGCTCTTTGTCACATTTCTGTCACAAACACCACCTTTTCTACCTCAGCCAAGTGTAAAAACTTTTGCAATATTTCACGATTTTTTACGCACAGATAGAAAATGCACATAAAAACTTGTGTTTCTCAAAATTGAGACCACATTTCTTATATATGCAGTTAAAATTAAACCCGGAGGACAATTCACGTGATTTGAGTGAATCTGCTCTCTCATCAGCACAAGAATAAAACCAGACCAACCAACCAATCACAGACTTACCTGTCGGCCAGGTAGCCGATGGCGATACTCCCAACCAGGAAGCCCACGTTGAGAGTGGCCTGGTACATATCGACCAACCATGCATCTGAACACACCAGGTCAAACTGGGACAACACACAAACAAACAAATCAATCACAACATTAATTTCTCTCTTGATGTTTTTCCTCAAACTCTTAAAACACAAAAGAAACAATTTAAAAACTTTCTTAAGGTGGGATAGTTACAAGTTATAAATCATGTTCATGTTTGTGACGTTTTTGTTTAAATTCCTTAACGAGGACCTTCAGAGGACCCCAGACTTTATCTTTATCTGCATACCTCACTCACTAATGTAGTAATAAGTAAGTAGTAAGTAGTAATGTAGAGCAGTCCTGCAGCAGGTTTGTGCTCCTATAAGCCTTCATGTGAAGTATTTGAAGTGGTATTATAAGAAAGACGCTGTGGTGGACCACAGACAGTACACAGATACCCCCATACCCACCTTGCTGACCCTGGAACAATGGCATGAATCTGCTTAAAGGAATAGTTTGGTACACTTGTTTAGCTGCACTCGCTTCCTTGCAGAGAGTTAGATGAGAAGATCAACACCACTCTCATGTCTCTATGATATTAAGGAGCTTTAGCCAGGGGGTGATTAGCTTAGCTTAGCATAGCTTAGCTTAGCTTAGCATAAAGACTGAAAACAGGAGGAAACAGCTAGCCTGGCTCTGTCATTTCACTGACATTTCTGGATTAAACTAACGAGATACAACATGTTAATTAGTAAGTTTTAGAGGTGTTGGCTAAACTAAGCCAATCACCTCCTGGCTCTAGCTTCATACTTAACACACAGACATGAGAGTGGTAACAATCTTCTCATCTAACTCTCGGCGAGAGAGCAAATAAGCCTATTTTCCAAAATGTTGAACCATTCCTTTAAAGTAACAAACAGACTGCACTCATTTTTCACTGGGATTACCGTATTTTTCTAATAACGAAAATTTGGCCATCAGACAAAGACGCCATTTACACTGAGCCATCCAGTCTCAGAAAAAGTGAAGTGTAAATGGATTGAAATCCGATTGCTCTAACCATATTTACTCCTCCCAACTGCAACTACGTTAGTGGGGAGTCTGTGGGAATCAGAGGCTCTGTCACCCCGGGATAATGGCACACATGGCATCTGTACTTATTGCTGTCATTGTGCTGCAGCAACAAACGAATTTCCCCACTGGGGGTATCTGAAACAGCTTCCGGTGCATTACCACCTCCCGCTGGACTGGAGGAGGACCAACCCTAATTTGAATGTAGCCCAGGAAAACCAAAGAGGATTGCAATCGGATTGATGATCTGGCCAAAGCACACGTGCATATGTGGCTGGATTTTATCTGAACATGAGGCCCTTGAAATGACGTGTAAATGGGGTCAACAAACAGTGGCTTTAAGTGTTGAATTATCCCTTAGGGTGAACCACTTTTACATTACTTCTGTAGACCTGTAAATATACGTATATACAGTATACTAACATGTCTGGATTTTCAGTTGCATCCAACATTAATAACAATAACATTTCCCCTTATTACTTACTTCAGTAACAAAGGACTGTCTTCCCTCATAGTCGTAGTCCCAGCCGTTTTTGCAGCCGGTTGTGGGAGTTTTGCTGAGGTCCAGTTCCTGTGTGTCACAGGTGAGTAGTGTTGTGGTGTTCCAGTCCACCTCGTACTGCTCACAGCTGCTCTGCTGCTGCACTCCAGAGATGTTGACCAGCGGCACCGTCAGCCGCCGACTCTCTGCCAGACTCCAGCCGCACGCCTGCCTCCTCTCCACCACCGCAGAGTCCCTACACCAGTGATCCGGGGTGAAACCCTGGAAGACGATGCCGACGTACACACCGGCCCAGGGCATGGACACCATACACAGCAGGGCGAAGATTCGCTTCTGACAGCGGCCAAACTTCCCAGCTTCATCCAAGATGTCGTCAAAACTGGTCATGGTTGCAGAAGGGTTGATCTAAACACCAACAACTAAAAACCGCTGCTTTCAATCACAGTGTCTGAGTGTCTACAGCCTTGCCAGTGTGTGTGCTGAGCCTCCCTCTCGAGTGACCACTGCAACGTCTTTTTAAAGAGGACAAGCAGGAGCAAAGGTCCACAGAAAGACATCGTTGCTTCATGGGCAGTGCAGTGGAGCATTAAAACACGTTTGCTATAACTTTTCTCAGACGTCAGACCAAGTGTGTCAGAAAGCCTCCATGGCCTGCAGAGAGGTTTATTAACATAAATGCACTAACAGGGACACATGGGCCTGCTTGTGCAGCCTGCCTCTACATCTCATGCACATGCACCCAGTTAGTAATGCCGTCAATCAGTTAACATTTAAATGTAGCTTCTGGGAGTCTGTCAGACACAAAGATCTGACAGAAGTATGAACACTGGACCTGTTTTTATAAAGGTAATATCAGTCGATCAATTAAATTAGTTTTTTTCTCTATAGAAGGTAAAAGGTTTTAATTTGTCATCAAAATGTGATCAGAAAAGCTCAGGTTTGCATTTTGTACAACTTTTAATGGTCATGAAAGTCCTCATAAAGTTAGGGGACTTTTCCTTTCAGAGTTTTATTACCTCAACATGGTTATTTTGATGTGAGACGCCTTGATGGTACAGGAAGAAGGACTCATCCACCATGGCAAAGACCCAGGTACAGTCCATGCTGGCTGGTAGTCTTTGCAGGTGGGGAGCCCGTAAAGGATCATGTCCAGGTCACTATGCAGGGGTGGGATCTGAGGGACTGGTGCTTGTGTTCGGTGAAGGTCAGTTGTCTCGAGGTCATGTGGGGTAAATCCAAATCATCTCAAGTCATTTTCGACAAGTCCAACTTAAGTCTCGGGTAATTTCTTGAAAAATTCGAAGACATTTGACAAATTTCAAAGAATTTCAAACAGTCCAAGTCAAGTTCTGAGTCATTTTAGACAAGTCCAAGTCAAGTCTTAAGTCCATCAAGATGAGTGCTAGTCAAATCTCAAGTCCTTCCACATGAGTCCAAGAAAAACCATGAGTCCTTTGAGACAAGTCCGAGTCTCAAGTTCTTCTAGACGAGTCCAAGTCAAATCTGGGGTCCTTCGAAAGAGATCAAACTCAAGTCTCAAGTCACTTGAGACAACTCCAAGTCTCAAGTCTTTTCAGGCAAGTCCAAGTCAAGTCTCAAGCAATTCGAGACAAGTTAAAGTTAAGTCTTAAATTCTTCAAAGCAAGTCCAAGTCATATCTCTCAAGCCCGTCGAGACAAGTCCACGTTATGTATTAACCATTTGAGATGAGTCAAGTCTCAAGAGATTCGGGACAAGTCCAAGTCATCTCCTTCCTGTGTGAGGCGGCTGTTGTGTACATTTGTGTCCAAGTCAAGTCTGTAAAGATTGAACCACAGCAGTGATAAACAGCAGATCTTATTTATTCAAATAATGCAATATTTTTTACATCAATGTTTTTTTTAAATAGGAAAACAGGCAAAGAGCTGAAAAACATATCAGACAACATAACTTACACCAACTAAAACGTAATCATGATCTCCCATAGTACCGAATCATCACAGAAAAGGTCTTGTGCTTTTTTTAGTCACTATATTCTCCGAGCTTGTTTGTCTGCTTTTGAATTTAACTCTGAATTAGTTTCACGTGACCCAAAACAGTTCTCCGCTCGAGTGTAGACAAAAAAGCACAAGAATGTCCACTCATGTCTTCATAGGAAAGAGAGGGTTCAGTACAGTACCATGCAGATGAGCCACACAAACTTTGGTGCTAAATACAGCAGAAACAGACTTTATGCAACGATGGAAAACTTCACACACTGAACGGTACCATCTGCTTCTCTGATGAGGAGTGCTGCTACGTCTCCTCGGGACAGATGAGTTGATTACAAAGTGCCAAACACGGGTAGATGCTTTCATCGCAGCTCAAACCTCCTTCTAACAGGGTCGGGAATTTGAAGTAAAAAGCTCTCAGAACAACAGCCGAGGTCCACACGCTGAATGAAGGTTTAAGATTAAATGTTATAAAAAGTCTGTCAAGTCCGCCAACAACAGGCTCGACTTTTTCTGGACTTGATATTTTAACAATAAATATGGATTCTTGACATTTCACTGGGATCCATTTGTGATTGCACTAATTTAATTGTTCTTTGGAACCTCACCTTGTTCTTTATGCTCTCATAAAGACTCTATTTTGAGTAAAACACTTCATAACTTCAGATCAGTAGCTTAGTGATATGGTTATTCTACAAAGACCTTCAAAACTAAACAGATTACATGATAAGTGAGATTTTAGAGCAAGATGTGAACAAACCTTCAATTATTCTCAACAGTTTTACTGAAAAATGTCAAACAAATGCTTCTGAAAAGCTCAATTTCAGTTTGTGATCTCAGAGATAATAACACAGGGAAACCAGTCACTGAACACCCACAGCGAAGGGACAGGAACATGATGGCGTTTTCTATTTGTTAATTATTTGGGCACATCTCCAACTCATCCATATAAAATACTGATGTTTCCGATGAAAATACCAGGTCAAGATTTTTTTATCCTTTTGTCATTTTTTGTCCGTTTTGGACCGAAGTGGCATCTTAGAAAAACTTGTTTAACAAATTTTGTGTACAAAGTTTTAGAAATACCCTGAATGGTGAACCTTCTTTATTGATTGAGCAGATTTTAGCATCATCACGTTTTATTAATTACTTTCTGTGGATTGAATACTGAGAAAACCCAAAAGTGAATCTACCGTCATCCCCCTTCGTATCGTAGACAATGTAATCAATATTCATAGTCTGTGCAAGTGCCCTATGTTTGTGATTGCAAATCAATACAAAATCTGTCAATTAATCAACAAGTGCTCTCCCAAAGTAGGACATTCACCGACTGTACCAACGTTCAGGTTCTTCTTCCAGTTTGTTTGGCCAGGTGAGAACAACACCTGTAATGAGATGCCTCAAAATGGATGATACCAAAGACTGATTATTTTCATTATCAATGAATCTACTGATCAATTTTTAGTCTGGAAAACATCAAAAAATAGTGAAAAATGCCACAATTTCCCAGATCCCAGGGTGATGCTTTCAAACTGCTTGTTTTGACCAACCAACAGTCTAAAACCCAAACATGTTTAATTTAAAATGATATAAAACAGAAAATCTTCACATTTGAGAAGCTGAAACTAAAGAATATTTGGGATGTTTACTCGACAATCAACTTAAACGATTAACTTACGATCAAAAGCTGTTTGCAGATTAATATTCTGTCGATTGACTAATCGTTTCAGCCTGAATGATCCCTGCTTGCTAACTGGTTGTCAAACTTGGACAGAGCAGTTTAACAAAGAAAACTCTTAACTCAAGGCCAACTTACTACCTTTTAACAGAGCTTTCAACCGCATCTTACAGTCTTCATCAGCGGATAGATATTGCTCAGTTGTCAACATGCAAATTGATAACTTTGTTGAGTGGACAACTAAGCAAAAGCTTCAGAAAAGGCTAGTAAGTGGACCTTTAGTTGAGATTGTTTTGGTCAAATTACCATTTTCAAGGTCAAGAATGAACTTTCATGCTCAATTAGCCAGAATAGGTTAATAAAATGATGAAAACACAAGAGCTTCAACTATTAGTCAATTAATCAGTTAGCTGATCTACAGTAAATAAATTGTCTCTGTATCTTTAAGTTTTGGACCAATGTTCAGACAAAAGACATTTGAAGACGTCACCTTGGACTCTGAGGACTTGTGATGGGCACTTTTCACCATTTCATAGTCTAATGTCTAGTCTATTAATCGCTAATGAAAATAATTGTTAGTTGGTATGCACACCAGAGAAGATAAATTACCGTGAAGTCCACCATGTTCAGTTAAAGTTACAGGAACTAAAGTTTGTTTTGACTCACTGGCAGAAGCTCTGAACCGGGAGAATAACAAGTTACCAAAACTACATCGGTGTAAAAGCTCAGCTTTTTTCAAATTCACCAAGTCTGTGTTCTAATTATGTAAACCATCAACTTCATAACAACTTCACTGGCTGGGACCAAAGAAAAGAAGAGGGACGGCACTCAAATACTCTGTGTTTATACTTTGTTTATACTGTGTGGGTTTACTCGTATCACTCTGATGTGGAAAAACTGCAGTCAGTTTGATTTCATTTCAGAAAGAGTGTGAACATTTCTTTAAAAATCACAAACTTTACTAAAACATCTCTCATCTCCCAACGTTACTGACATCCTTTGTGAAAACACCAGCTTCATTATTAAGCAGAAAATATGTTAAATGTAAACCCTGCAGTCTTGATACATTTACGCTTCACTTCTTTCTTTTGTCTTCCATGCATGTGGCTAAAAAGGGCTGATTTCGGCACTACAAAAACTTGGCTTTACTGACTTAAAATCTCACTTTTCATCCACAGTCACAGACCTGAATACCAAAACTGAGCCTTTAATGTACGAGAGCGTGCAAGCGGAAAGAAAAATTCCCAGCTTCCATACATTAGTGCCAGTGGTGGCTGTAGAAATATGGCTTTGGCGGGAGGGGGACTTCAAGACCAACACAACCTAAACTAACATCTCAAGTTTCACTTTCAACCTCCGTCCTCGTCGACCGTCCATTCACACTTAAGGCCACCTCTATATTTTCGCACAGATAATCATCTCAGACAACCATTTAAATAATCATAAAAACAAATGTGTGAGCAATTCACCGGTGAAGACAACAAACAAACAAACAAACAAACAAAACGTCCATATTATAGAACATTATCATCTATGTACAATGTCTCTGATCAAAACAAGACAAATCAATCTGTCGCCGGACACAATTCATCGATGAAAATGCAAATAAATTCATCGTCAGGAAGGCATTGCGCTTTCTCTTCGAGGGGAAAGAAAGAGAAAAGATCTGCTCTTATAGCAACTGTAAACAGCAAGAAAAGACAAAATGGTGTCTTCATTCCCTTTAGAAGCAGCACAAGCCGACACCTTCACTGCCTACGACCAGGAGAACTGGATCAGTTTCCCCTTTATTTTCTTTGATAGCTGTTCCCCCACCCCCAAAATCTGCTAACCTGTTTCACCATCGAGCTACTGAACTGTACATCTCACCACAGTTATCAAATACAGTCTGAATGGGAGGTTAAAAACAAAACAAAAATCTACTCCAAAGGCAGCCAAAGTTTCTCTTCTGCAATGAGACGTGTTATTTTCAGTTAATTAATGCTACAATAAAGTGCTAAAGCAATGGCACAGCTTCATTTCAAAACTCTAGAGGAAAAGAAAGACGGAATATCGTTTAATTTTACATCTTCAAACTGACACGACTCACTGCAAAGTCGACACGCTGAGAAAGATGCTTTTTGTGCCTCTGGGGTTGATTTTTAGAGTGGATATTCGATAAATGTGGCAAGACTGAAGTAACTATAGTGAAGCAAATTATTTCATTTCAGAGTCATGGAGTCAAAGAAAATAGGGTGCAGGTCAAAAATGGCCTGCTGAACACTTTAAATAATCAGCTATCAATAAATAAGAAACCATGTGCTAACATCGACAGTCTGTAGACAGTGGACTGGATAGAGTCTGAGTAGGCCAAGTTAAGTCCAACAAAAAAAAATCCCAAATGAGAGAAAAAAGGTTTCTGCTTTCAATATGTTGGTATTTCATCGTTGTTGCTATTACGGAGACATTCACTGAGAGAGAAGAGTTCGGATTGGATTGGGGGGGGGAGCGGGAAGGAGGAAGTGACATCACACCCTGAGGAGGTCCTCGTCACTGTCATCCTCGTCCCGCTTCCTATTGGCTGCCGTGTTGTTACCGTGGTTGAGGCCCGAGGAGCGAGGTTTGCTGCTCTTCCTCTTCCTGTCTGACTCTTCGAGGAGGCCCACCAGGTCCTCGTCACTCTCCTCCTGAAATGAAGGACTTGTGTGAGGGTTCTGAGCGCCGAATTTAGGTAACACCTGGACGGATGTTGAGACGACACTCACCTGGAGGAAGGCACTGCGATGGGCCGCAGAGTGCCTGGAGAGTCCGGAGGATTTGACCACTCGCACCCCGGGGACGCTCAGCACCTCGTCCTCGCTGTCGTCGTCCTGGTCATCCAGCGAGAACGAGCGCAGACCGTCTGTATTCACCGGTTTTGTCGTGATGTGACCGTTGCCGTGGTTACTCCTGCCCCGGTGGGAGGATGAGGAGGAGGATGTGGGAGGGGCTTCGAGCTCCTCCATCAGCCACTCCATCTCCTCTTCGCCCCCTTCTTCATCCATGTTGACCTGAGGATTTAAAGGCAGGTTAGTACAAACACTGAATCAAATCCTGCTGGACTGGAGATGAGAATCAAGAATCAAGTGAGAATCAAGTCAGTTTTTTTTTTTACCATCCGCATTACGTAATAACAAGGGCTTGCGGCTGTACGTGAGAAATTGTGAAAACCTTTCCCTATAATTTTCATGATGTGGGCTTTTGTCTATAATTGGATGAAATAATACAGAGTCTGGAGAGGTAAAAGGAAATATGATCCACTGAATAATGTTTGCCTGGAGCACACTGGAATCTGAGTGTCTAAACAGAATGAATTAATTCATTAGATCAACTTACTTTGGAATATTTATAAGACACTTGGTTTCCTCTCCTGCAGCAGCCAGCAACCTTCTGGATCACCAGCTCTCTGTTAGGAGACGAAAGATGTGCAAAAACAAGACAAGACAGACGTTCGTGAAGCTCTTTCAACAATGAAAAGCACCTCTGGATTTGTTGGATGCTCGTGGCCTCACCTCCTCTCTCTCTTGTGGAGCAGAAGCCCGAGCAGACAGACAGACAGAACCACCAGCAGGAGGCTCAGCATCACCCCCATCGCCCGGCTCCGCCTAGAAAGAGCTGGCGTCTCGTCATCATACGACTGCGCGTCGACAGTCCTGCGAGACAATTAAGAAGGAAGACTTACACATATTTCTTAAATCTACGAGAGTAAAAACTGAATTCCAGATGGTTTGTGGCCATAAAAGTTCAAGTGTTTCCTCACGTGAGACCGCACACGGCGTTCGTGTGCCACACAAACAGATACTGGCATTCGTCCGTCTCCAGCATGAACTCGGGGATGCCGACGCCTGCTGAGGGGTTACAGTGGAACATGATGGTGGACGACACCATTTTGGTTTTCTCCCGCCCACACGCCGACTCAGAGGGCACCATCACATCCAGGTTTCCTCCTGATGGGAAAGTAGAGATGTTGTTGACAAGATGTTAATGTTAAATTATGATGTTTGTGTGTTTTCAAGATCCAACAACTGTTAGTTATTTAAAACATCACTTTTAAGACAACAGTTTAATAGTCAGCGGTGAACTGACGGAGAACAGTGAGCTTGTTGTAAGCAGGGTTCCTACACCTTTTCCAAAGTCAAATTCAAGCACTTTTCAAGCGTTTTTAAGGTTTTCAAGCTTTTCCAGCACCTTACGGCTGCGGTAAATTATATTCAAA
Organism: Oplegnathus fasciatus; assembly: GCA_003416845.1. Taxonomy (NCBI): domain Eukaryota; kingdom Metazoa; phylum Chordata; class Actinopteri; order Centrarchiformes; family Oplegnathidae; genus Oplegnathus; species Oplegnathus fasciatus. The sequence goes on along the minus strand of NTHP01000291.1, from coordinate 10,897 downwards.
TCAATTACGCTCTCTCCGACTTACATTATCTCTTCATCTAACAAGCGAACTACTCAGTCAGACAGCGATTTATTATATTAATGCAGTAAGAATTTCAAGCAGTTTCAAGCACTTTATTCGAAATACAAAAACCTTGAAAACACCACTTTAAAATCCAAGCATTTTCAAGGATTTCCAGCACACGTACGAACCCTGTTAAGACCTGGCTCGGCACAGTGTAGCTATGCTGAAACTAGCATGATGCTTAAGAGTTGACATTAACACATTAAAACACTCGCACGCTAGCATGATAACATCCTACACATTATGGTAATGCTAACATGTGTGTTATGGTAGTGATAATGCTAAACATGCTATCGCTTACATTAACTGTTTAAACCCAAGTACACTGACTTGAGTGTGTTGAATTTTATGTTTGCCTGTAGACAAATTTCATATTTCCCATTTTAGGGTCCCCTGTTGAGCCCCAAGCACAAGACTGTCAGGGTTACACAAGAGAGTACGTAAGCGTTAACACTTGATCACTCTTGTCTTTATTTTTCCTTGAATTAGCACAAAATTACATCGTTCTTTCCAGAGAAGCTTCTTATGAGTTTACAGTTATTATTGGAAACTATGCAACCTCTAAAAGTTAAAAAGTGTTGTAAAAAGTGTTGCTGCTCTCTGTTACTTATGCTAGCATTTATCATGAGGATGAGATTTTGATCATTTGTTTTTATAGACATCAGGTCATGATCTTAAATAGTGTAGAGGTGTAAATTTTGACCTGCTGGTGGCGCTAGATGAAAAGTGAATCGGATTTATCTTCAGGAAACCTTGAGTGTTTGTGCCAGATTTCAAGGCAATCCATTCAGTATTTGTGGAGATATGAACCAAAGACAGAAATCTCTTGTTAGAAATGGGACACTAAACCAAGCAATAAATTACCTTTAATGTAGTACTTGGCTTTGCTGGAGGAGCCAATCTTGCGTCTGTAGGGCTCGTTGAGTTTGACCTGGCAGATGTTGGCACCGAGACACTTGGGCAGGGAGTTGTTGGTGATGCCGGACAACTGGATGTGGTAGATGTAGCGGTCGCCGTTGGGACGGATGTCTCCAGACGCCTGATGCTGGCTGAGAGGAGGAGGGTAAAAATAAATAAGTAAATAAAAAAACATAAGTAGAAAATAAAATGGAGGCGTTCTCTAGACTTTTATAATGAAGTCTATTTGTGGGTAGTGGGAGCAGGATTGAGCCACAGGTGGACAGGTGGAGTGTGCGCTTGTGTTACCTGAAGTAGAGCTCTCCCAGACTGAGGCTGGCTCCAGTGTCAGGAACCCGTATCGTCCCGTTCACCATCACAACCTCACGCTGCTTCACCGCACACGCCGACCGAGTCTCCCAGCCAATCACAAACTCACATTTTGCCTCATCAACACTGCTCACAGACACAGAAAGAGTAAAGTTATACTGTGTTTAGTAAAGTATATAAATTTAAAAAAAAAACATTTTATATAAAACTTTTTCAGCACAAAGCATTTATATACTGAATGCAGACAATCTGACTGACTCATGACTGTGAATAACATGATGTCTGCTGAGAAATGGGAAATGTTTTGCAATGCACCTTGAGTGACGCTTAAACCAGAGAAAGTTTAACTTCAAAGACAAACACTCTGTTCTCTCATTAACTGCCTGTTAGAAACGCTGAAGCAAAGAGTAAATGAGTGTTTTTGTGGAATGAGTTTTTTGTTGTCTATTGCAGCATCACGTTAGCAGTTAAGATAACCACCGCTGTGAAAGAAGCAGATTTTGAACATGTAAAAAGTTTATTCTATTCTGCTTTGTTTAATTTCTTTGAAATGTTGTTCTTATTTTATACAGTCATTTAGTTTATTATTCAGTTTGGTTGTGTGTGAAAATAATATCTCAAAGCCTTTTTTCTAACAAGTCTAACCTCTTGCTAGTTGGGATAAAGACCAGCTGATTTTATTGGGGATGTGCGTTACCTGATGAGTGCCGGGTGTCCGACAGTGGAGCCACAGCTCAGCTGGATCACAGTCTTGGCCTTCACGCCGTTACCACAGACGTTGTCTCCCGCTGAGTAACTGACAGAGATTTTTCCATCTGCAGAAGGAGATTGAGACTGTGATTATTAACTTTTCTAATAATAGTTCGCATAAGTGCTACAACATCATTTGGGGTTAAAACAAACAAAGACACACCTCAGTCCCATTCAATACATTCATCTAATTAGACATTTTTATTTAACTCCGTTTCAGTTCTGAGTCAGTTTTGAGTAAAATATCCAATCCAGATCTTTTTGTTAAATTCTACCTGCAGTAAAACAGTGAAATATATACAAATGGTGACCCTACAATATAAGAAACTTCAGATATCATTACTGGCCAACATCAAGCCTACTGAAAAGTATATAACTTGATTACAAACCAGTGTAGCTCATTTTCTGAGTGTAAACTCGGCCCAGGGTCTGGGTCTGTCCCGCTGCTGAGCGTCGGCACACAGTTGCTCCTTCTGGACAACCTGGTAATCCACCGTGTATTCCCTGACACAGGTTGATGAAATACCTGAGGACATAAACACAGGAAAGAACGGCATATTTGAATAAACTCAGGAAATGAAGGCTCAGGAGCTACAGGTGGCCTTGCAGAAATATTCACAATTCTTTCACCTATACGACTTATGCACGCTTTTAGCAATATTAATTCTTTTTATCGTATCTATTGTGAAGCAGGGGAAGTTATTATTGCCAAAATATTCACTGTATTTATTCATTTTATCCTGTATTATAGATTCAGTCCCCTCAATTCTACAACTACATGTGAGGCAGATATACCCAGTATGATAACACACTTTGTGTATGAACAGCTTTGTCAATAGCGATATATTTATTCATTACATTTCTAGCTCACTTTTTCTTGGATTCTTGTGATCTTTATGTGAACTGGTACAGTGACATTGTGCCTGTATTTGGCTTGTAAAAGCAGCTGGGCTATTTCAAAAATGACAACATTATCTATTTCAACATTTTTAACAATTTTGCACAAAAGACTTAAATCAAACACAAACAAAAAGCATTTAACAAATGTATTAATCTGCATCCTATAACCTCTCCTGCACTTCCCCGTCCTTCCTTCTGGATTGAGGATAAAAGAAGGAATTAACCAATGCATGCCATGATGTATGCCAGACTTACGAATCTCCTCGGTGGCTGAACTTCCACGGCTCAGTGAGAGAGGACAGGGTTCGTAGGTCGAAGGTCTGATGCTGGCTGACCAGCTTACACTCCATCTTCCTCGGGGGACAAACAGCGCTGGTCCGCCACTGAAACGTGGCTGAACAACCTACCGTCTCTGAGAGCAGCTGTGGAGAGCCGTTGCCTGCAGACTGGTCGCAGGTGAACAATATGGACGACTGACGCTTACCAGAGCCTGAAAGAGACAGGAGAAAAAGAAAAGTGGTTAAGGTAACATAATGCAACACAGCAAAACTTTAAACTATCAAGAAGAAATAAAGTATCTACAATCCTACAAAGGAAGTACAAATCAACATTTACTTAAGTTTAATTTGTATTTTCTGATTCCGGTGTTGTCAAAATATTTTAGGGTGGTAAAAGGTCCAACCAGCTGTCAGAGGTTTTAAGATTTTTACACATTCCTGAATGCAACATCGACAAATTGTTGTCCTTGCTCTTAACTACATAACCACTCAACAATAAAGTCTAAAATGTGACAAAAATTAAAGAAGACAAGCCGTTTACTGTGATGGATGACCTGACTGAAGGCACTGAAAAGTGATTTTCATACTTAAATACTAAAATAAACAGAAAACCAGTGGATGCACCGATGGTATGAGGAACATTTTAATCTGTTCAAAAACCTGCTTTGTTGTGCTTTGGAAAGTGCATCCAAACTCAACATGTGTTGGAAATATTCAGCTTATTTCTGAGACAAAACTGGACTTGCTCACCATGAGTTTTAAATTAACTCTTACTGTGTGTCTTACTGTTCTTTGGCCTCGGAAATAAATGGCCATCTGAAAAAAGGCCCCCACCATCATCACCTATCAGTGCAAGTTATTGTTTTCATAAACAATGCTGGTTCTCTCTTCTGAGTCAAGAATTTACACTTTGACATATCAGCTAGAGCAGTGGTTCCCAAACTCCTGACCCCTCCAAGCAATTGCAAGATAAATCTGAGGGGTCCTGAAATGATTCACAATACAAGAGAGAAGGAGAAAAAAAACACTCTGCTACACAAAATTATATTAAATTTTTCTTTTTGTTTTGGAGAACTGAGATCCACTAATAATAAAACACAGATAAGTTGGAAGGATTAAACAAATGAGAAAAAGCCCATGTCTTAGTGTTATGAATGCATCCTGGTGCCTTGAAACAGTGAAACAAAGTGTAGCCATCTTTGAATTTTGCTTATTTAAGTCATTTCTTTGCGATCACTCTCTACTTTGTGTCTGCTCCACATCTCACAGCTTCAGTCTACGCTTGAGTCCTAAACGTCCAACATCAGCTCTTCAAAGCACGAGTAATACAGTAGTTGACTGGACATCACATCTCCTGCTTCATCTTTCCGTCACCTGCAGCGCAGAATCCCCACTTCCTGTCCGTGTCATAGTTGGCAGTGGTGGCACACCACTTCCTGCCATCTGTCCTCCCATCTTGGGTGCACTCGGTGTACGACTTCTTCATGAGAGTGAAGGGGAACACACACACCTCGTCCTCATCAGTCACTAGAACACACAAACAAACTCAAAAATTATGATCTTATCTAATTATTATGCTCCATCTGAAGTCTGGTGTTTAAATAACTACGACAGTACATGTAATCAGAAAAATATCTTATTTATGCTAACAAATCTCCGAAGATTGAAATATTAGCGAAGCTTTTACAAATACAGAATTCTTCTTAAAGAAAGGTCCAATGTCTCTATCAGGCATTAAAAGCAGGAGGTAACCTAAACCATGATCTGAACTCAGAGCACTGATCATGTGATTGTGTTTATATGAGTGTATGAAAACAGAAACTTTTAGTTGAGTTTTTGGGTTTCTTATTCACCTCATTCATGTTCTCATTTAAAATTAGGATTACATGAACGTTTTTCATCATTTCTCTGAGTTAAAGAAGTCATTTGTATCTGAAAAGGAGGTCATATGTGGGGTCCACCTTGATCGTGATCCAGCGAACTATGACGAAGCCGCATTTTTGCAGGTTTTGTCTTAAGGACATGCTGCTCTGACAGCTCAAGATACGTTTTAAGCAGCTTTAAAGAACTGAAGAATCCAGGTTTTTGTCAAATTTTCAACAATTAAATCCAGCTTTTAACTTCAGTTGTTCAAGTATGAAAAATAAGGTCTTGTTCTTAAACCAAAGCCCGATTCTAGGCCTTTTGAGGTGACATGGTGTACAGCAGACTTACCTGGTGGGCAGGGATCTCCCCCACCATACTGCATCAGCACGGCCTGCTCCTCATGTTTGAAGTCCATCGTCATGGCCTTGCTGATGCCAAATGACGAAGCTGACTTGTCTGAACCGGAACCAGACACCCGGCAAACCGCGCCCTTCTTACAGGCCGGCTCTGCCACTGAGTTGCAGACGTTGATGTGGTAGAAGCTGGAGCCCGCCGGGACCTAACATGCAGAGACTTCACTTTAATACAATTCTTAACTGGAAGCCCAGATGGGGGCAGACCTGCAGTCTGCGGCACCATGGGAAAAAACACCTGAATAACTGGATTAAATATGTTCTCTGACCTATAGTGAAATATAAAACAAACCACAGGAAAACAGATTGAAGATGAAGAGAATATTCAGGTGTACCTCGAGTCAAAAAGTGTTGGTGGACAGAAAACAAGCCTATGGAGCTCACCTGGACTTCACCAGCGAGGGTCGACAGGTCAAACGTGAACTGGAGCTGGGAGTCTGTGAGCTTGCAGCCGCTGGTGTTGGTGGCGTCTGGACAGACTATAGGGGTCGCCCACTCAAACAAATAGACACATTCCTGCAGCCTCAGCATCTGTGGAGAGCCCTGCATAAAGATAGAAAGGTCACTGCTTTGTTCAAGGTGAAAAAAAGAAGTACAGTAACAGTCGTGCGTGAGTATTCTCGTCATTAAGGACGTGAAAGTGCAGACTGACCAGCTCCAGGCCTCTTTGGCAGGTAAAGATGATGGTCGAAGTGTAGTTCTGTGCAGGATCAGCCGCGCACTTGGTGGAGCTGTAATAAGAGATGGACACTTCCCCTGTTGCAGTATTGATCTCAGGACCGCTGGTGGTCCGTCCAATGTCCTTTAAGAGACAGAATTAAAGAGAGAAAAGGATGAAGGCAAATTATTCAAAGAGACAGGAAGGAAAATAGATTTTAAAAAATGAGAGACAGGGGAAAGACAGAAGAGAGGAAAACTGAATGTTGTTTTCCCCACACACGATGATTTGCCTCCAATTTTAAACAGCAACTCTGAGGGGGTCAATCAGCAACCCTTGTTGCTGATTGGATAATAAACACTCTCACTCACTCACCATTGACGGCTGTTTTTATTGAGGAAAACTCTATACACAAGTGTTCATTTTCAGAAAAAAACCACACAGAGGAAATCTAGAAAAGCCTGAAGTCCAATTAGTGACAAACCTCGGTCAGACCTTCTTGTTAGAGCACAACAAAGGTTTATAAATACAAAATTTAAGTTTTTATATATTAAATTTTATAAGCCTTCACTGAATGTATGAAACACCTGAGAGGATTAGTCACTTGGATAATGATGCTTCCCCAAACTGTTCAAATTAAAACATGTAGCACAACTCGTCTCCAGGTTTTCATTATAAAGCATCAAACCACATTAAAGTGAGGTCTGAATAAACGTTCCTTTATCTGTCTGTGTTTGTGAGCGTCTTACCACAGGAGGTCCATTATCAGGATCCATACAGACTGCAGCTCCAGGGGGGCAGGTGACCCCGGGGATGGGGTTTAGAGGCTGACAGACGTTGATGTAGAAGTCTGGAGATCCATCACTTTGGTCCACAGCTTCATCTGAAAGGATGAAATCGGAGGAAAGAAACAGAAACATGGCAACAGTAAATCTGGATGAATGCTGTTCCCCAAAGTACATTTACACAAGTACTGTACTTAAGTAAATTCTGCTGACAATACTTACTTTTGAATGCAGGACTTTTACTTGTAGTGAAGTATTTTCACAGTGTGGTTTTAGTACTTTTACTAAGTAAAGGATCTGAATACTTCTTCCACCACTACGTGATGTATATTGTGCTACATTAGCTCCGTCACTGCATGCATAAATCCTATCAGACATCTGATATATGTATTGAAGTGTTCACATGTGACACCTTGGCTCTGTGACTGACCTGTTGCTGTGTAGAATCCACTGACATGAATCAGAGGAGTCAGGTCTATAAGAGCAGAGCCGTTCTGGACTGAACACTTTACCTGAAAAATAAATAAAAAGGGAAAAAAAGAATTACGTCTTTGTAGAACCGAAAACCAGACTCTAATAGCTTCCAGTCTTCCAGTACATATACACACACACACATATATACATATATATATATATATACATATATATATACATATATATACATACATACATATACATATATATACATACATACATATACATATATATACATACATACATATACATATATATACATACATATATACACATATATACATACATATA
>NTHP01000290.1:738947-764802 GCA_003416845.1 Oplegnathus fasciatus | reverse complement strand
ACGCATGGCCCAACACAGGAGGGCTAACTCCTCAGGCCTAGACTCTGCTGTCTATTTGAAATGTCTTCACAGACAAAACCAAAAATCCAGTTGCGTTCGATTCAATTTCCTTGAGATAACTATGACCTGGATGAATGAGAATATTTTTTTAATGGATTTTTGGATTTTTGTTAATTAAAATAGCTTCTCATCAATGACTTATTTATTTTTATGTATTTATTTAAGCTTTACTTTGCGATACAAGTTACAGCAAAGCTTTTTCAAACCTTAATTTCAGTCAGCCAACTCAACTGTGAATGTAGAAAATGTACAGTGCTGATATTTGGCTTCTAGACTTGACCTTGTCACTCCCCACATGAGAGCACCAACCTTAGCAGAGCAGGGAGTGGGGAGTGATGATAATGTGTAGACTCGGATAGATGCTGGGGTGGAGGTGGGGCTCTGATAATAACAACTGTTCTGCTGCCATCCTTAGAACAACCTTTTCAGCAGTGATACATAGAAACCCCTATATGCACTTTGCACTTGAGCAGAACATTCGGAGCCTTCACACAGAAACACAGTTCACATTGAGCACAGAGGAGTTCAGGCTTGGTTCTTTGCCAGAAGTAAAAAATGTTGAGAGCTGGTATCTCATCACAGTGATGTCTTCTCTTTGGTGCTTCAAATGAATAATCTCTATTTCAGTAGTCACCAAAGTGTTGTCACTTTAAAATAAACTGAATGACAGATGAAAAGGGCTGGAGATTGAGATTCAGCTCAGTTGCGTCTCTGTTTTAATATACTTTTGTAACTGGTAACCAGTGATAATGACAATATACTGTATGTCCCCGCTGTAAGATTCTTAGAGCCTTTTAAGAGTCCACATGATGGCATCATTAACACAATTTTGCCATTCGAGGCGCTAAGACTGTACTGCTGCCCACTTACACTCACACTTGGGCAGTATTCCTAACAAACGTAACGTTTTTTCACCTTTGGCTCATGTCCTGTTTTAGATACAATGGAAAATTAATTTGAAAATAATTTCCAGTAAAATTCATCTTTACTGGAATAGAAGACATTATTTGTCCTTTTACCCTTAATTTGAAATAATTCTAAGGTTCACTGATTGATCAGTTTGTCCATTTTTTCATGAAAAAGTCGCAGTAAACATGCAATCAGACTTCACTGGCCTCACATCAGAGATGTTGATTGGGTAGCGTTCCGATGACTCAGCTGAAGGTGGCCCAACACCGCTGTAATTCTTCACTGGGTTTAACATGAAAACAGAGATTTACCTGATACAAATCTCGGCAACGCTCTTTTAATTTTGTCAAATAATAGTGGAGGAGAGGTCAGAGTGGGTAAAGAGGTTGTTTGGCAGCTCAGGACTCTCTAACACCTGCTGTAAAAACAACTCTTATTGCTCCAGTCTGGCTTTTCGTGCAGCACCTTTCCTCAACAAGCTGAGTGGATTCCACACTGATTTGATGGTGGCCGGAGTTGGGGAGATTACTCTCATCTGGAGTAGATTAGTCAGTGATGCTGATAGACATGATCAGCCCAACACTTCATCATTTCATGCAGTTTAACATCGGCTCTGCACAGCTTGCTTGTTTATGTAGCGCTGTGCCCTTAAACTGACTGATTCATTTTCATCAGGGGAAATTAACTTAGCTTTCTGATAGACAATCATGCATTGCGCAATAGCTTTAACTCCATGCCTGTAGTTAGAATTTGAACTTTTAGTTCAGAGGAAAAAAGATTTTAAATGAATGTAATGAACAGATATTACTCTAGGCATGATATGAACTGCCTGTTCTGTAAATACAGAGAGACAAAAATGTTTACCTTTCTGTCCTCATTATCAAAAGCATTTTCTGCAGACCTGCCAGACCTTCTATCTCAGCCACGATCAGCATTAAACCTCAACACCATAACAAAAGCTGGCGTTTTTTTGCATTAGGCAACAGGTGGAATGTGTGCCGATACATTTTTCCTGCTGTTGTTTTTAGCTCCTAATTCATCCGTGAAATTACTCGCATGTTCATTCATCATCCGAGCAAAGCCGAGTGCAACAGGCCCCGAGACGAGAATCAGTTGATGGATAGAACATTTCTGAGGGCAAATATTACCTCAGTCCACACGGGCAGTAAACAGATTTATTATTTATCAAACCAGTCTGTGTGACGTGATGAAAAACCAAATGGGAGAGCATGAAATAAATATGTGTATTCAATAGGAAGGTTAAAGAAAAAATAAACCCAGGGACTGTATTTGTAGTGCCGACCCAAGTTTGTAATTGGTTTCATATTTAGTTATACTACAGTAAAACTTATTGAAAGGTATACCAGGGTTCTGTGAGCTCAGACACATAAATAAATCTTTGTTACCTTTGTTGCAAAAATGCAGCGCACCTCCTCATGCCAAGTGCTCTGTTGACTGGACATTGATTGCTGATTTTTTTTTTTTTTGTTGTAAGCTTTGAAATATTCGCCTGCCTGGGCCAAGCGCTGTTCACCTATCTGGAATGTACAGTTAAAATTGCTTTGCAGCTAACATAAATACAGGCCACGGCTGTTGTAGTGCGGAGAGATGGCAGGCCCTTGTGTGGAGTGCAAGCAACTCTTAGTCACGGGCTCTTCCAGTGAAGTAAAAGGTGGTCATGTTAGCTTTTATGTTGATAAATCTGTAAGTGAGTGTGTGTGTTCTGCTCCTGCCCTCGATCACAGACAAGTAATTAAGAATATGAGGTCACCATTGAGATCACCGTGTGTCTGTGATCCTCAGTGACAAACCGACTTCTTGTTGGACACTCACACCTCCCAGAGAGCATTTCACTGAGCAACATTTCTCTGATGAATATAAATAAGTAATTATCTAATAATTTGGTTCTATATATACACTTTAAATCATTCTGAATGTTATTTCATAATTCTTATTTTAGCTTTATTGGAGTTCATTCTAATTTCTGTTACAGAATCTTTTATTTCAAAATGCTCTTTTTTCAGAAGTCTGTCTTATTTCATAATGGCCTTTTTCCCAGTGACACTTGAATTTCATGTCACATTTTCACCTGACTCTGCAGATTCCCTCACCTTCTGGTGCTTTATAGTGACTTTCAGCGAATGTTTTGGTTCACTCTCACCACTCTCATGTCGTTGTTTTCGGCTGCAGCAAGTGGCTGATTTTGGCGAAAAACCCACCGTACACTACCTGCCGCACCAAACAGCAGACAGACGCAGTCAGCGACAAGCTGTTAAAGAGAGCCAGATAGCCAGGAGTTAGCAGAGACTGGAAACAGAGCTGAAAGAGACTTCCGAGATAGCAAAACTAGTCCTGCCCATTACTTGGGCCACATGCTTGAGTTTCTTATACGCCTGGTTCCACAGCCCGAGTCTGGCCCATATACAGCATGATTGTCAGATCAAACACACTGGGCCTGACCTGGCCCATTGTGTTTGAAACAATAGTAAAAGGCTGTGGTCCAGCTCTGGCCCACATACTGTAACATTCTAAGTTTAAGAGTTAGGCCCAGCTCTGGCATTCATCAGGAACACAACTCCTAATGCTAATGTTGCTCTCTATCTGCTGGATGTGTAATTAGACAACTGTTCGCTAACATGTTCCGTATCAACTTAAAAGGTGATAATATGTCAGTGTTTATAGCTTGTTTCTGCTGTGTTTTGTTTCCAAGAGGTTCTTCAGAGAAACACACGCAACTCTGTGAAGAGCAAAAAGACAGAGTCTTTCTCTGTGGTCGCTCTAGCCAACAGGAGTTAGCTAACACTGGCTCTTCACTTTGATGCTGACTAATAATCCAAGCTCACAACCTGGCCTAGCTAGCTAGCTGGCTAAGTGGATAGCATTTGCAGCCTTGTTAAGCTAAATACAAGATATGGGTATAGTTAGTGTTACTGTACAGTAACAAAAATCTGTATGATGCAATAACATGATTGAATGATGAGTTGAGTTTTGATCATTTGTATATTTCACACAATTTATTAATGTGATTCTTTATTTAATATTAAATATATTGGAGCTCCATATTTAGGCAGCAGGAGAAATGACATTGTGTAATCTCATCGGCTGACTCACATTTGGACAGTTTTTGGGAGGGGGAATAGATGTTATTATGATTTCATGGCTTTTATTATTATGAAAGGGATTTTCAGATTTGAAGCTACTGTCCACTGGAAACAAAAACTCAGCTGGGCGGCTATTAAACTTTCCGTGATTGTCGCTAATATGCGCTGTAATATAGAGGGAATTAAAGGGCTTACTCCAGAAGCTTCTATTCAAAGTTTTCATTATTCGTTAGAGTCTTCACGAAGGAAGGCAATTAAAGGAGTGCCCTCTATCATCTGTCACCACAGATACCAGCCATATTTATTATAAAAGCTTTAAAAGCTTCCCTGGAATTAATGTGGATACAGTAACACACACACACACTGAGGGAGACAGGAAAAAGAAAGTCTATACAGTTTATTATATGGACCATATATCCACAGAGGTATCAGTAATCAGTGCAGTACCACATGATTTAGCACTCCAAAGTTAAGAACAACACTGACAGTGATCTAATCTGTGGTCCTCTGTAATAATTCATTCATCAGCTGTTAGTCGGAGAGATAAAGACCGTCTAGGATTATCTATCTCTCCAAAACTCCGGAAAAGATTAGGTCATTGCATCCACAGGGCTATTTTTAGAGCCCTTTAACGGTGGCATATTAAACAAAACGCTTAGAAATTCAATTAAGAAACCACTCGCCCACAATGACCTGAAAATAACCCAGAGTTATTCTAAAACAAAGGCTCTGCCGACCAGCCGCTGTGCCGCCTCACATGTGGTTTGGAAACAGGAGTGCTTAAAACCACAGATTCTTAGGGGCTGCGGAGATTAATGAAGAGTTTCTTTTTCCAGGTGTTGTATTGTGGATACAAGAGCTTTGGGCGGTGAATTTTTACCAAGGGGAGAAATCCTCACGGTAGAAATGAAAACAGTAACACAATATACAGCTCTGATCCGGCTCATGGCTCAGATGCGGGTGCAGGAGCGCATTCCAGGGCTGAGAGAAAGGAAGCGAGAAAAGACAGCTCCGGATCATTCTCTGATATCGGTCACATGGATGGCATTTATGTGAATGGGGGTTGAGAGAGTTAGTGCCATATATATTCCCACAGGAGCTATTTGAGTTGGTGAAAAAGTTTTAGTGGTTTTCGCAACCCCTTTCCCCTTCAAACCTTTTAATAACACTGTCTGACACCTTGACATAAATACCAATAAAAGAGACATTTAAGTCCATCTTGTAACTTTTTTTACGTATTGTTCTGTCATCATCAGCACTTCCCTAGGCTGTTAGTCATCTACCGTTGCTTTCATTGGCACTGCATAAAGCTGCCACATGCGTTTTTGATTTTTATGTAAAATTATTCTCAGCCTAACCATATTTTCAGCCTAAATGGCAAAGTTGAGCTGCAGCAGTGAAAAGTGGCTAATCCCTACAAATCAATTTGTCATATTGGCATTAGTTTAATGAGACTAATCATTAAAAGACTGAAATACAAACTAAACAGATTTGAGTTACTGCTGCATCCAACTCAGCTGGCCAAACTCTTTTATTAGTATAAAGGGAACATTTGGCCATTAGTCTTAAGAGAGTCAAATCAAAAAAACTTCACAAAGACTTTAGCCTTTCTACTTAGAATGACTTGTTAATTTCTCCAAGCCCAAAGATTAAAAGTTATGTTAAACACAAATGTGAAGCAAAAGGAAAAAATCCTGACAAAGGATATACATTGATCAGCAGCTGCCAATCAGTTGTCAGAACGTCCCAGTTATATAAAATATTTATTTAAGCTTTATCAACTCAATAGCTCTGAATCAGGATATCCAGTTTTGGGATCAAATAGCTTATTAAAACTAAGGTATGTTTGTATGTATGTTTGCCTATCTTATTTTTGATATTTTTTGTGACAATATGTTGAAAACAGAATCCAAATATATTCCATTAGGGACTTGAAACTGGATTCAGATTTAATAAGGATAACATACCAAGTCACACCTGATCATGTTGATTTTAAATTTCATACATTTTATTTGAAAGTACCATAGGGTACTATACTTGATTTGTTTAAGAGTTGAAACACAAAGTTTAGGACTTTAGGATTGGAACTGTCTTGACCTGGGAATTGACTCAGTACTTAACTGTCTTGACTTGGGACTTGAATCAGGACTTAACTGTTTCGACTTGGGTCTACACTTGGAACTAGACTCGGGACTTATGGCGCGTTCCATTTGAACTTGGAAGTCAGAATTTCCGAGTTCCCAGTCGGAAATTTCAACCGGAACGCCCCCTGACGTCACATTTCCGACTCTGAAAGTCGGGAGAACCTCACCAACCCCGACCTCAAAATCCAATATAGCTGCCCCATGCATCAACAAATGTGAAAGCTGTAGTAATAAACAATTTATTAGCACTTCTGTCTCATTTGTGTCTCATTACACACTTTTACCAACTTTTACCTGTGGACATGTTGCTACAGTGTTTGTATGCGCAAAATACCGCGTAATGCGTTGTTATCAATTGGTATTGCTAACAATGGCTAAAGCTACCCCCCCCCAAATCGGGTGTGATGTCATGTCAACGCAGCATTAACTGTCTTGACTTGGGACTAGACTCAGGACTTAAACCAGCTCTAGGTAGTTTTTAACTGGTTATGAAACAGTCTCAATTTAATACCGATGCCTCTATATAACCTACGTAACCAAACGAGACCAACAGCGAGAAGATTGGCTATTGATATTAGTTTCTAATAGTTATTCTTAATGCCTGCCACCGGGTCAGATTTTTCCACGCAGTCAGACAAAACGGCACTGTTTGCTCTGGCTGAATTCGAGTTGCTTCAGCTGCTAACTGAAGGTCCGTCACCAGAGCTGCCACCCGCTCTCCTCCCGGAGAAGTAGTCTCCTTGCAGTGGGGAGTGAGGCGGAGGGCGCATGTAACCTAATGTTAGGTGAAACACTACCACCTTTGTCCACAGGGACTGCCAAAATCAACACAAAATGAAAAGTTCCAATGAGCTGCTTTAAACTGTCTTGACCTAGGAATTGGCTCAGGACTTTAACTGTCTTGACTTGGGACTTGACTAGAGAGTTACTTGTGACTTGCAAAATACTGACATTGTCCCATCTCTGGTATGCAGGATTGATGAAGAGCATGCTGTGTGCGGTGCACTGGTGCCACTTTACATCTGTGTTGACATGCAAACTTTCACCACTCAGTACCATTTGCAGCTGCTGAAGTACAGACTGCGACTTTGTTTTTGTTGACATGTCTGTTTAACTGCAATCGCAGATCATGAAAATATCACATTAAAGCCTTTCTGCTCATGTGTTATTGCGCTCCTCAAATACAACCAATAACCCAAATAACGCACAAATGAAAAAAAGAATTTGGATCAGCCGAGTATAATAGGTCCTGCTTCTAATAACTGTGATCCCAGTCATGTATCAAGGTACACAATACCAGCGGAGGAGGGTTGCATGCAAGGTGAAATCATTCTCAGCTCTGTTCCACCTTGCTCTCCCAACCATCCTCATGTGTTGTGAATAATAAAAAAGAAGAATTCATTTTACGGTTTTACTAGTCAGCAACCCAGGTATGCATTTGTCAAAATAGGGAGAAAGTTAGAACCATATGTTAATTTGAATGGGAGGCACCTGGTTGTGATTAGGGCCATGCTGTGGATGATAGAAACGCACACTGGGCTGTACTCGGGTAGAGCACAATGGACAGGACACTGGCTCAAATCGGAATAAAAACATTTATAAGATCTAAAGGATTCGTTTTAATGAACAGGCTGATGGACAGGCTTACCGAGGACGCATATGCCGTGTTTATGGGAAGATCACTGTGGTGATGGACAGGACAGAATCTCCACACAAAGAGCAAATTTTCCATAAATTATAATGTAATTTATTTTACTACTTCCCTCTCAGTATGTGGGCTTGTTTGAGCACAGAGTTCTTCTCTTTTCTCATAGAGGCCTCAATAGAGCTTACGCCACAGCGTTTTTGAGGTGTTATTCATTTCAGATATCAGGTTTTTGTCAGAGCCAAACCTTTAACAGGTGTTGGAAATAAAAGATGAAGAAAAAACAGTTTTGTCAAACATCAGCTTTGTGTTAAGATTTTTGTTTTGTCGATCTAGACAATGCAGGAATATAAAGCACAGCTGCTAAAAAGCAAAATGAGAAAGAAGAGAACAAGCTAGTTAGAGTCAAATAATGAGTTTACAATGACAAGTCATCAAGACAGGTATGTAAGGACTATGCCACATTTTTGGGATGTTGGCTTGATGAATGATTAAAAGACAGCAAAGTCGTCCACATGCGTCCCTCATTAAGCAGAGGCTTCAGTGCATACATTGACTGTCAACATAACTGTGATGGAAAAAAGGAGAAAGGTGATGGAAAAACATGTAGAAACCAGTGTGACCTGTGAGCCCTTCTCACATAAAGACAAGAAAAGAAACACTTGAAGTCACATTAATGTCCCATCAAGTGTAACTTTTCAGCCCAGTGGTGAAGTTGATGATCCCAGTTAAGTCTTGAGTGAAGTCTCAAAACCAGCAATGTGATGAAACCTGGTACTTTAAGTACCTTATAATTACATTTAGTGGTGGAATGTTTAGACTGCAGAAAGAAAGTCCATCATGCAATGTGGAGATGTCACTGACTTTAGTATTCCTCCACTTGTCTTGGTTGTTTGTTGCTTAACTTGTCATAAGTTTTGGAAAACTACGAACATTTTAACACAATTGGTGAGGTTGGGTTTCATACTTTCAAATCGAAGTAAGTCAAGGCCTTGAATCTATATGTTATGAATCTACAGATGGGTGACAAATTAAAGGAAAAACCTGAATAAATGAGGGGGAATATATAACAAGTGCAGATATTTCTATATAGGTGAGAAGCATTTTCCTGGCATGGTTTGGGTTCACTTGTCCCCTAAGGGGGAAGGGTCTATGCAAATCAATAGAAAGTTATTCTGAGTGAAATGAAACATTTCAACCCTGATAGGAAAGGTCTCTTCCAGGGGGACCATACCTGCATCCATAGGGCACGAGGGGTCACTGAATGGTTTGATGAGTATGAAAATGATGTGAATCATATGCTATGGCCTTCGCAGTCACCCGATCTCAACCCAATTGAACACCTATGGGAGACTTTGGACTGACGTGTTAGNCAAAACACCAAATGAGGGAATATCTTTTGGAAGAATGGTGTTCATCCCTCCAGTAGAGTTCAGAGACTTGTAGAATCAATGCCAAGGAGCACTGAAGCTGTTCTGACGGCACGTGGTGGCCCAACACCTTACTAAGACACTTTATGTTGGCTTTTCATATATAGATTCACATAGTAACTATATGTTACTATATGATTTATTGTGTAACACAATCTCTCACCAACTTGTTAACTACGGTTCTTTTCATTTACTTCCTATATGGCTGCCCATTGTTTAAAAATATTTCAGCATTATCCTTACAGGTGATGCTAGTTTTCTCTCCGTTGTCTGAGTGTTTCCAAAAGGTAGGCACACAGCTCTGACATATGAAGTTAGCCAACTTGTTAGCAAACGTTGCCTATTCACACATCCAGCAGACACATTAGCATTCGTGTAGACCAGAGTCAACGTTGCTGGCTTTGGTTTGGTGCCCGCCAACTCCTGAGAAAAATATCTGGGTCTGTTGCTACATGCTAGCCATGAGATATTTTGCTTTATTCACAGGCCAGACTGAGGCTGAGTGTTGTGATTGATAAGCCTCACTATCTAATGCTCAGATTCTGGCCTTTGCCCCGTACTAGATGCGTTCTTCATTAAAGTGTGGAGCAGAGAATCCATCAAATGTTACCTCCAAATGTCTCCTAAATGCTGCCTCTCCCAAAGGCCAAGTATAACATGGCACACAGGGTCATATTTTTAAAGGTTTCAGCTGACATACCAGAAGCTATGGGAATCAGCTTCAGCAAAAACAACAGAATACCAACTTTTATATTGAGATCACGCTCGAGCCAATTGTATGGAGATGCTATCAGGGTCAAGTATGTGTTCATTACAGATGTTCTTCAATTAATGCTCAGGACAGCAATCTAGTCTGATCATTCTCTGTTTATGTACATTGTCCTTTATTTTCAATACACCTTGGAAATTTCATTAAAATGAAGAGGAGCTAGAACAGGTATCTGGCTTTTGATCCACTGTTTGCTTTGGTTTGATGTAGACGGCTGTCGAATGATACTAAGAATTGTGCTAGTTGGCTCTACTGTGAAATTACGAACTGGAAGCTGGGCTAAGAGAGATTTTGTATCTAATAAGAAGGGGAGAGTGGGGTGAAATGAGTCCATTTGATATTTTATGTTAATACAGAAAAATAAATATGTACTTATGTCAAACTATATCTGCTCTGTCTATTTATGGAATCTGTAGAGGAAAATGTTAAAAACCTCTTCTTTCAGTAAAGCCTTCCCAGCATGCTTCTCTGCTGTGAGGGCTCTACTTGTTCATCTAGAAAGTTTTTAGAAACATTTTTGCTTTATGATTACTGCACATCGTCATGGTGACAGTTTGTGTGTCTTCTGTTCATCTGTCTGTCCTTACCTGTTCATGATACTTTTCTTTTGTCATTTCTTCACCTTTCTGACAAAGTGGTTGTGTGCAGTCAACCCTATTGGCCAACAAGAACAGTGAAGTTGGACAATTCTGCAAACCCACCCTAAGTTTTTTTTAATGTTCATTGCCAACATTTTTATTGCATTTTTTATTTCTTTCCACAATATAGTATGTATTGTAGCAACACAGTATAAGCAGTACAGTATGGTTGTGGTCGTTCGATCACGTCTAAACACAAAGCCTTATACTATACCAGTGTTTATACTAGGGATGCACCAATCCATTTTTCTCTCCTGATGTGGATCATGATATTAGCTCAGGGTATCTGGTGATAACCAGAGTACCCATCCAATACCAGCGCTCTCGTTTTCCTACATTGCTGTGGCACTGAAAACTGAGTTGGTGGCCCACTGTGATTGAATGAAGGTAACAGATAGCCTTTCACATCTCCACCTGGCAAATCGCTGCATAATTTGGTCATAATTGTTGGATTGCTGGTTTTGGAAAGTTGCAAAAAGTGTTGGAGGTGGGCCCCTCCTAATTCCGAGATGGGATTGGTGTGGGGGGAGGGGAATTCAGATACTGTCAGACGATCCAACAAGCAGCTTTGTTTGAAGTATATTTTTCCCTTACTTTCCAACTTGCTGCATAAAGGGCATTCTACATCCTGCATTGACACTGAAAGTTGCCGCAGGATGTAAATTAGAAAGGTGCAGAATTCCTTTAGATACTGAGTTGGCACAGATAATCAACCCCGCAATACATCAAGTTCATATGTAATTAGTTTCAAATGTACATCAGTGCATATCATACTTGTTTCCTGGCTCTCATGCTACTTCCACATTCAACTTTTTTTCCCCAAATTTATGACCATATTGTTCACTTTCCACACGGTTGTCTCTTTTTACCCACACGTCTATGTTACTCCCGTCTCACCTTTATTCGTGCTGGCCACATTCACTCTTCATCACTGGATATTCACCAGGATATTCTTTCACCTGTCCAAGTACATTTTAATCAGTCATACAGTATAATTACTGTTTTCTGTCAATGAAATACTTACAGTAGCCAGGTAGCTCCTCCACAACCTCTACCATCCTGTCTCCTGTCGTCCTGGTATGTGGCCATTGGCCGATGTGATCTCTGACCTGCGGAGTCTGAGCCAACAGCAGACCTCTCCAGAGAATTTCAGGCAGCCATCCCCACAGGCCATGAGTGTTCCCGTCTCTGACAGACAGGAATGATAAGAGTCGCCAGGCAGCACGTTCCCAATCGCCATGCAGCCAAATCCTGCAGTACAATACAAGGTCACACTCGAAAGAGGCTCCGTAGCCAGATTCAGTCTGCTAATCTTTCCCAGTAGAATCTTTGACATCCCACATATGTCCCTGCAGGTTCAAATCAAAGCTTTTACAGCACGGTGGAGGTGATACATAAGGGACCATATTTTTTTTTCATTAAAAAAAGGACACGCTGTATTTTCCCATGCAAGTGAAAAGGTGAAAACACTCAGAAGCCCAGAGAAGGAAAGTGATCTGTTTCACTAATGGCCTGATTAGTGAAAAGGACACACTGACAGAGATAACACCAGTGACCTGTCTGTTGCATACAGTTTCTCCAATTTGCTGTCTTCCGCCTCCTCGTCTGACAAACCAGTTGCTGTCTGCTCCTGAGAGCTGTTTATCTGACAAATTGCGCCCTCGGACATGTCGAGAAGCCCAAACATTTCAGAGCTGTCAGTCAAGCTGAGGGGAGCGGTGGACAGCTTGCAGGCTCGTGTGAGGTATGCAGAGTAAAAGTCCTCCTTGTCAGCACAGTGCTGAGGTGTCTCCCGTCACACGCAAATACAGAACACGGCTGACGGGGATCTACGCGTGTGAGGATGTGTGCGTGTCTATGTGTGTATACATATGTGGAGGCTTGTGTGCATCTGTGAATTTAATCCAGGCCTCTGTTTCTACCTAACAGAGGCTCTGCAGACAGCTGTCACATAAACCTACAGTGCTGTTATCAGACGAATGGTTGAGATGTGACTGTTGTCCGTGCTACCTTTATTTGTGTTGATTCAGTGTTTATGTAGGTATTATTATTCATATTTAACATGACACAACTGTGTTCTTTGAATTTGTTCCATTTCAAAGGCAGTTTTATGCTTGTGCTTGTCAGCAAGGAGATAAAATAAAAAGGAAGTTGAACTGAGCCGAGGTGGATTTGATGGTGATTTCACACCTAACGTCATTGGTTCGCTTCAAATGAACTCTTGTGTTTGCCTGTTTGTTGCAGTTTGTTTGCGGTGTGAAAGCAAAGCAACCACTTTCAACCACTTCTCATGGTCTGCATCAGTAAATGGAGTTTGTATGGACCATTGGTGGTCATACCTCTGATGAAGACTGTGAGATAAGTGTTGCTGTCATGTGGCACTATTGTAAAACTTTTTACAAGAAACATCCAAATATGCAGTATATGATACTTTTCACAGCGTCCATGTTCTTTAATTTTTAGTTTTGATTACAATGGTCAGTAGTAATGTGATGTACACATGTAATTCGACTCATAGTTAACAGGCTAAGACATGATATCACATGTGGTGGATGGATGGAAGATACCACTTTTGAACAGGAATCACTGGCAGTCTCTCTGATTCCAGCATCATTTCTCTGCAGTCGAGGACACCGTGGAGTTGTCTCTGGCCTTCTTCCCTGCCATTTACTCTCCC
Source organism: Oplegnathus fasciatus (assembly GCA_003416845.1). Taxonomy (NCBI): domain Eukaryota; kingdom Metazoa; phylum Chordata; class Actinopteri; order Centrarchiformes; family Oplegnathidae; genus Oplegnathus; species Oplegnathus fasciatus. The sequence continues at coordinate 751,429 of NTHP01000290.1, read as the reverse complement.
TCTCTCCCCCTCGTCCTCCCGGCTCGTGTGGAGCCTGTGAGTCCTTCAGCCTGTGATCATGGCGCTGGTCCACGACTCAGCGGACAGGCAGCCAATGACATCATACTTCACCGTGGATATGTGTGTCTGTGGGGGGGAGACAGAAAGTGACACCTCTGGTCACTGTGACACACTGTCTGTCTCACCCAACAAATCCATGCTCTGAGTCAGATCTAATTGTGGTTATGAGTGCCCTTTATCCGCAAGACCTTTCTGTTTTCTTCTTTGTTATTATCATACTTAAGTACTAGACTCACTCTGCTAAGGACAGAAAGAAGCTAATTATAATGGTATTGAATGTAACATGGAGAGAGTTACACTATTTGATGACAATTTCGGTAATACATTTTGTGAAACGTAATCTACACCTGATACTTTGAAAGAAAAACCCATTCTTAAAATAGAATTCATACGTTAAAAAAAATCTTAAACTGATTCCTGTCATCTGGAGGATTTCATTCTGTACCGCAGCACACGAACATGTATATACAAAATCAAATAACAAACGAGCCTACCCTCTCATCTCTAATCTGTGTGACATTTAAAATAATTTGTAATAGAACTGCTGTCATTTCAACAGAGTAAATCCATAGACGGTGTCCTGAGCAAACACTGTGGACACTGTGACCGTACACAGGGTGATTATTACAGGATATGGGAGCATTTTTTGTTTCTAAGCTGTCTGCACTGCGATGAAATAAAGCTCAGTTGGGTGTAAGAGCTCAAAGAAACTTCTTTGGATCTCGTAAAGTTAGCCGACGGAGCTAGGAAGTGCCATTAATGAGTACGGGGCCAGTTCTTGCTCGTGTCGATATGTTTCCTGTGAAAGAACATGTTAAAGGACATGTCAAGGCCTGCTCATGCGGTCTTCTTCAGTGGGAGGAGTTTTTTCAGTTGTCATCATATGACCATACATGAGCATGGATGTCCAGTCACATGATAAAGGGATGCATTGATCTGAACTGCTGGATCGATATTATCGGCTCCAACACTGACCTTTTGAAGTGATCGGGTATTGGCCAGAGGTGACCTACCCTCATTAAAGTTTCTGCATCTATGTTATCATAAAATTCAGGGTTTCAGCTATCAGTTACCTTCATTTGGTCATGGCAGCGCCACAGCAATCTGTGTTGCATCTTCTTAATCATCAGTCTGTCACTCAAACAGCATAGAGCCTGATTATTTTCTGTTCATCCATTTGCTGTGCTGAGCTAACGGTGATGCTTTAAGTTACTGCTGACCTTAACCCTCCTGCATGTGCTTCACTACAAAATGCATTTTAATGTGAAGGTAGTGATGGACCTTTACCATGAAACCAGAAGTGCAGACAATGCTTCTGGGGCTAATGCTAACCTTAATGTTATCGAAAATGTGCTTGATATAATTGTTTAAAACACTGCACAAAACAGAAGTTTCGATACAGCTCAACTAAGAGCAGCTCAGCAAACTGGAGTCTCCATATCTCCATCTCATAGTTGAGAAATGATGTGAAGTTACCGCCTTGTGTAACCTTAAACAAGAAGGATCCCAATGGGGCGACCTGGTGGCTTTCAGGTTAAGACACAACCATGAATCCCAATGTCTCTGGTTTTGTCTGGTGGGGGACCTTTGTAGCATGTCGTTCCCCACCTTTCTCTCCCCTCATTTCATCTCTCGACTGTCTGCTCACTTATGAAGGCATAAAATGCCCGTAAAGTTCCATACAGTGAGCTAGTGTTATACAAATTAAAAATTGAAAATCGTTGCCCTGTATCAGTGATAACCCGAGTTTATATGTCAGAATCAATATCAGGAGAGAAAGTCAGATAGTTGCATCACTATCATGATAACAAGTGGTCATATATGGGGTTGTATATGATGGTTATACTGTATATCCATACTTGGGTCACGTGATGACTGAGCTGTAACTGAGCAAACTCCATCTGCTGAGGAAGATCGCAAGATGTGGTTGAAAGCTATGGAAAAAGCTAGTAAGAGGACTTTGAGTTTTCCTGTCAAAGTTTCATTTCAGTTTGGTTTGTCTTTTGCATGTAGTCCCTGGTCCTCAGTGTAGACCGCCCACCCCACTCCGAACCCAGGCTGCCTCCAGGGCATGAAAATTGCCATAACCAATGAGGTAAAGGCAATAGTTTTCCACAGTTCACAATCCTGTTAGCTGAGTCAACATCATCAGCTTCGCTTTATCCTATTACTCTCAATCACGACAGTTCTACAAGTTTCCAAACTCGGCGAGCCTGGAAAGGTGTACTGGGGTTAACACACACACAGACTGCAAAGATAGGAAAAAAGACAGCAAGAAACACACACATATACACATGCAGCCCGTTTCAGAACCCTAGAACAACATTCGATCATGACCCACTGAGCGTCCCTGGGGTGTTAAAAGCAAGCAGGACCATGTAGCTGTTAGTGCCCCTTTGTTGTTTCAGCTTTCAGAATCGGGCAAGGAAGAAAGAAAGGTTTGTCCGACCAAATTACCTATCACAGGAAAAATAATAAAAAAGGCAACGTACCGAATCAATGGGTCGGTGTGACGATAGTGTAATTTCTTACTGACAAGTCGCATAAGTCAGGCCTCTCAACATCCCGCAGAGTGGAGATAGCACATGTAGCCATGTGTTTGGTTTGAACGCGGAATGGCAGAAAATGTCACCCCTGATGAATGCTCCGTGGTGCTGATAAGACGTACTCCCCTCTGGGCAAGCATGCAAACACATAGGACACACGTGCACACATAGGCAGATAAACATACACACACACAGACGTAGTCCTATAAATAAGTCTTTGGTCCTGTGGGGTCAAGTGGAGTCCAGCCCAGCAGATACCAGCTCTGTACCCAGGGATCAGTCTGTGGCCCGTGGCAACCCGTGTGTCTGCTCTCTGTCTGTCAGCCGCCTCAAACACTGTACCCAGATCAGATTACACAGCAGTGGAAACTCACTGAAACGTTTTTTTACACAAGAACACAAATCTGACCTGGTATCAGCGTCTGGAGCGGCATGTTTTACTCTGTCAAATAGACGTCAGTGGAGGAAGGAGGGGTTGTGGGGTTGTGGGGAGGACAGGGTCAGTGGGGTGGGGTCATACCAACAAAAACATGGCTCCGGTCGGTCCTCATTGAGAGAAAGAATGTGCTGGCTGACAGGCCATTTCAGCCAGGCCATTTGGAAGTGCTGGACCAGCTCGGGAGATCCAGATAGCTAAATATTTTTACTATTGGGTCTTTTCTTTATGTCCCCTATCAGTTCTGTAATGATGCTGCGCTGGGCCTGCATCACTGTGACTCCCTGTTAAAGTCATGTGATGGAGATGCAGATCTAGCTGATGAACCCTAAGATGTTTTGGCTCAGTTTTCACTCCCTTTATTTACAGGCTTATGGAATAGTCACTACACATATGTGATTTTCAGTTTTTCAGTTTTGCCTGTATGTCCACAGGATTTCAGTACACAGCCAATATATGGATAGAAGAGAGTGTCAGTGTTCCAGAGATATAAGAGCTATGTTGATAGGATGTTCTGTTATACATAAAATAAAATGTATGGATATTTTTTGCATGATTCCTTTGGGAACTAATATTTTTTTTGCTTGACTGAGACCAGATAATCATTGTCTTGTTTTAAAATTATGTGCACCTATGAGGAGTACTATCACGCCCATATATTCTGGACCGGTCCTCACAGAGGTTGATGCTGGAAAGCACAAGTTTCATTTCTGTTATTTGCTGACATCAAACTGGGAGAGGAGAGAACACAAGTTTACCTGATTGCTGTTCCCGCAATTCACTCTCATGGTGTTTTTTTTCTTTTTTCGTGACCAGAGGGATAGTTCCACTTCATCCTCTCATCGAAGTTGTAAACACTGACGCCCCGCTTTGACACAAGGGGGAGGCAGGGCCCTTGTGGGTCCCTACGCAACTTGCGTAGTGGGCGTATAGGACCGCCTGGCTTTGCACGGCTTAATCCATACTGTTCGCCCTGGAATTTCAACTAATATTGAGTCATTCTCTTTCAATTTCACTAATTTTGACGTAATTGGTTTCTCTTTTTAACTCCGTCAAGCATGATAAAAGACATTTGCTTGGCATAGATGGTTGTTCCTCTTGATGTGCCTTTCATCTAGCCCGTTAGTCACGGACACACACATTAACAACAACAAAGTAGACTTTGAGTTATTAAATTTCTGATAGCGAAGGTTCGGGAATACCACATAAAGCCAGCCCATAGCCCTTGGTAATAGGCAGGAGTTAGAGTTAAGCTGTGGTGATGCAGGCCCGTCTCTGCGCTGAAGCCTCACAGACATAAACCCCCCCGCCTCCTGCCCACGCTGCTGTGGCCACCCGCCAGCGCCTGCAGACTGCAGCGGAGGCAAAGTCAATTGCCGAAATCTAAACAACCACAAAAACACAAAACAGCATCTCCCTCTGTGTTTTCGGTTTCTTACATGATGTGGAGACAAACCATCTCCCTCGTGCTCTTGTTGTGTTTTGGGATTCCATTCGGATTGGTTGCAGCGCCGCTGTCTCTCAAACACACTGACATTTCCACCCCGGCGGCAGACATGCGCCGCTCGGACCCACGGGCCCCGCAGAGGCCTGAGGAGAGAAAGCAGAGTGAAGGTGACCGAGCCACAGAACAGATAAAGACGGAGAGAGAGCAGAAAGGAGGGATGTAAGCAGAGACAGGAGGGGAGGTTGTTGGCTTGGGCTCGCCTTTCTGTCACTTCTGGTTTGGATTCGGCTTGCTCCCCCTGGAACTTCATTATAAACCACAGCTCGGAGGGGAAACGCTGAACCTGACTCCACGTCTGGCTCCGTCCACGTCTCATTCTCTCTTTCCCACCCTCCTTCACCTCTTCTTCTCCTCTCACAGTATATTTCTGGCTTCTCCACCCTCCTTCATACACCATGCCCTCTTTCCCTCTCTCTGTCCTCTTATATTCTTTATATTTCACTCACTTTGTTTGTGTTCCATGATCTCTGCTTTTCTCTCTCCTCTTTTTTGTTTTCAGCCAGCCAGCTTGTGTCGTGAGAAACCAGTCAGTTTTCTGATAAGGCTGATTGGATGCTGATAAAGGAAGTCTCTCTGTTGACTAATCCAACTTCCATCATCTAACCTTGTATAACCTCGTTCACTTCCTAAGGTTTTTTTTTTTTTACAGTGGAGCTAAATGATAAATGATAGCTTACAAAAACATAGCTTCGATTTGTCTTCAACACTGAAGCAAAATATATCAAGGAAACTGACTGCATGATGAAGTGAATTGTTCAGACAAATCAAAGTCAAATGGCACTTGGCCATTCACTAAGCCCTGCCCTCCCTCGTGTTGCTATGCCTGTCAAGCTTTCCATTCTGCCATTCTGGCACAGCACACCGTTTACAACCATAATGGTGGAATATTTATCACCTAAATGTTTTGTAATTTTTGAAGCAATTGGTCCTTGATTTCAGACAGAGGTAGACAAAAGCCAGTTTCTGATTTCTAGCTGGTGCCTGTTGATTTTGCTGCCTGAAATGGTAACTGTCAGCAGCAGACTTTGTTAGTTGTAGCTAGCTGATTAAGCTAATGTTAGCTGCACGAGTTGGTTGAAATCACTGTCAAGAATCTTGTAAAAGCGGTCTTGAATGCGCTACATAGGTGATATGCTGAAAGACTGAGGCTGAAGCTACATGGCAAAAAGTCAGCATCCTCGTCAGACACGGAAATAAAGAAACAGCATTGTTCTTGTATGGCATGACTGCTTCTCACTTTTACACAGAGTGAGGAAATGCTCGCGAGCGGATGTGCTGTGCTATGCTATCTAAATGTCGGTGTTTACCTGAGAGCCACTGAGCACGGGGACAGTGAGCAGAGAAGAGCTGCTATCTGAGGCAGAGCAGCAAGACAGCACTCAGACTGATACGGCACAGCTGCTGGCCACGGAGGCCACTATGTCTGCCCCTTTACAAACATGCACACAAACACACGCACACACACACACGCACACACACAGCACCCTCCGAGACCCCCCACCCATATCCTGTGCACTCCTGACCCGACAACCTCATCTCTTGTTGTCAAACAAACTCTTAACCCAACCCTCTATCTCCCATCCTCCTCCTCCAATGCCACCTCCTCGCCTCATCCCACCCTCACCACACACACACACACACACACACACCTCCCTTCCAGCACTCCAGTCCATCTTTTTTTTCAAATACATTTACCTTTACATTCTCTCCTCAAATCCTCCCCCTATGAATGGCTGGATTAAACTGTGAGGGAGCCTCAGGCAAAAATTTGCCATTGGGCCCCAATTGACCCCCCCAACACTGAGCACACAGCCGACCCAGAGACCAACCAGTATTCCTCTGTTGGAACCCCAGGCTTTCTGTGTGTCAGTCAGGTTATGCTAATTAGATTAAACACAACTTTATTTCGCGATATGCACCATGTGAACACAATGTGACCTAAATCAACAATTAATGTATCCAACTAACAAGTATTGTGTGTGTATCAAAGCCTGATGTATCTTATTTCTCTGTGCCATAGAGCTCCATTGTTGTCCAAAAAAACCACATTGAAAACACATGAATGAGCCACACTGTTGCACTGGGTGACATGTTGCTTCATTACCATGAACACACACACTGTAGTTTATTTAGACTCAATCTCACATAATCAGAAGGAAGTGACATATGGATCCATCATCATTTTCAGTCGATGCAGAATCTGCGTGACTCACAACAACATGTACAGCTGCATCAATCTACACACTTGTCCTCATTTTTGTGGCAATTTTTCTGTAGCTATATTTCACGTATTCAGCGAGGTAGCTAGCTTGCCATGTAGAAAGATGATGTCCCCATTCTTAATCCTGCTTATAAACCTGTCATTGGTTTATTGTTTGCACAACCAGGAGAAACAGCCATCAAAAAACCTTTGATTTGAATCTAACAAATCAGAGATAAGATCTGGAATTAAGATAAACTGTCCTAGTGTGCACACCAAATGTGCATTAACTCTCCGCTGAAAATAGTCCCCAACAAAGGTACTATTTTCATATTTTGCTGAAATGCCCTGCTGTACTAGGAAACTACTGACTTAAAAAAAAAGTTAAACAGTATATTTTATACTTTCTTTTAAATGATATTCGTCTCCAGTAGGTAGGGAAGTGAGAAAGTATTGAGAGAAAACTAATGCATTGTTGGTTTTGGTCCTCTGATGGAGCTTGTTGACAGTAAGGACGATATAGAATAAGGGAGGGCCCTTCTACAAGAGAAGACAAGAGGGTTGAAGAGAATGAGATGAAGGAAATAAAACCTTCAAGTTTGTTCTCACTTCCTGCAGTATAACAGCTGAGTACATGCTCTACAGGGCAGCTCTCCTGGTGTCCAGCACATGTTCCATTCACACTACACTGGACTGTGCATTCCTGTACACTTCCTCCTGTGACACTCTCTCAGGCAGATGGCCGAGGGACAGCTGGATTCCATGACGGCATATGAGCAGAGATATTTAAAGCATTTGAAATGCGTGACTGCTCCTATCAGCAGCTAGGGGAGCTAAATACCACTGATTCATCATTTATTGGAACTGATGGCGGCGACGATGTGATGACGATCTTGTTAAAAACAAATTCCAGACACATCATATGTAATAAGTGTTTGTAATTCCCTCACTGAATTTGGATATCATTTTTATGATATTTTGTGCAGTTTGGGCATTTCAACTAGTCACATCTGCTTTATCTAAAACACAAGAAATCACACAAAACACTAACAGTCATTTTTTGATCTAGATGTCTGCGCGGCCGGCCAATAAACACGTTGTGCTCAGTTGTTGCATTATGGAATGTGTGTTTTTAACATGCTCTATGCAAAGGCGTATGACTTACTGCATCAGAGGAGCATTGTTTTGCAATATGCATCACTCAGTAGAGCGAAAAGAGCCGGACCATGACACCCTGCTGCTCGCTTATTGTATATAATGTACAAAATGTGCACTCGAATCTGCCTGATTGGTATATGAGCGTGATCTCCTTCTCCGTTTTCTTTCTGTCACACACACACTCAAGCACACACACGTACAGCTCCAGACAGTTCAGATGAGACTTGTCACATCCGTTGACATAGGGCCCAATTAAAGGGGAGGATTAAGCCAGGGCTGGGTGACCTCTTCAGGAATCTCTCTGAGACGCTGTGTGTACACTGTCAAACCCTCTGACAGACCTTCCCTTTAAGCACTTTCACCTGCTAATTAAGACGCGGGGCTGTTTTGTGTGTGTGCACGTACATCTGTGTAATTTGTGCGTGTGTGTGTTCATTCACCACGCTTACAAGACAGATGTACCCGTGAATGTCAGCGATAGATTTGCAGCCCGAGAAGCTTCTATGTAAATATTTGACTTGAGCATTGTATGGGTTTTTGGAGCTCACTCCAGCACACGTCAGCACACAGGCCACGGCAAACGGATAGGCCATGTCATTTATTACGTTAAATTATTATATGTTTTGGTGTGTGCATCTCGCTGCTGTGTGTAGAGGTTCCTCGGCAACAAAGGCCAAGCAGTGTTTATGGTGTGAAGAGATTAAAATGGATAGCGGCGAGGCAGAAGCAGTGAGCTGTTGCTGGACAAAGCTCTCAGTGACTGATTAGTGCTTTGCCGCTGCAGTTTTTACACAATGTGGAGAAAAGGCCTGCAGTAGTCACACACTTATTTTTGGTATTCTTTTTATTTACAGTAGCAAACTGTAAAATGGCAGGGTAGGAAATTGGTGGACGTTTTAAGGGAATAATAACTCTGGGACAAAGTGTAGCCGGAGATGGGACTCATGGGGTATAGAAAAAGTAAAAAAAAAGGGAAAGAAGAAGACTGGCATTGAGATTAAATGGAGGGAAGAATGACAAGACAGATAGGGAGGGAGTCTGCAAACACTTCCATTCTATGAACAAGCCAAATGTATTGTGTAATCTAGAGAAATGCCAGCGTTAAACAAAGAAATTTGCCAGTGGGGAAAACAAGAATAACTTGATAACATTTTTAAACTAGCATACAAAATCAGGCCACCGTGAAACACTATCTGACCTTAAAACTAATATAAAAGATTTCATAAAAGCGATGAAACTTCAGAGATTCATGGGGAAGGTTCTCGAAACCAAAGATGACATGGGATGAATTCTTAAGACATTAATTATTCATACCTACAGGGAGGAGCTACAGCAGGAGGACAGAACACACACAGATTCACACTCTCCCCTGCGCACTGACTGATATCATGCCTCTCTGTGCAAGTATCAGCCGTCAGTACAGCAACTGCTGCAGCCAGGAGCTGAACCCCGGTCTCTGGAGTCAGACCTGAAAACATTCTAGTACATACAAGCTTTGTCTTTCACAGAGCCTCTAAAAAAAATCCACTCTCCTGACATGTGCAGAGTACCAGGAAAACATTAGCCTAGCTTAGCATAAAGACTGGAAACAGGAGGGAAACAGCTAGCCTGGCTCTGTCTAGAGTTCAAAAATCTTCCTACGAACACTAGTAATAAAAAAAAAAGTGAAAATGACAATTTGTGATTTTATGTGCTGCAAACAAAAGTGATACAACTTGTTAAGTACAGTAGCGAGCTTTACAGGTGTTGATAGATGTGTTTTTTAATTGGACAGAGCCAGACTAGCTGTTTCCCCCTGCTTCCAGTCTTTATGCTAAGCTAAGCTAATTGTATTCTGGCTCCAGCACCATACTTGGTGTACAGACACAACCGTGGTATCAGTCTAACTATCTAACTCTTGGTGAGAAAACGAATAAGCTTATTTCCCCAAATGTTGAACTATTCCTTTAACAGATATTTGGGATATCTTTTCAGACCTGTTTCTCATCAGCTCGAGCTGAGAATATATTAGAAAAATCAAGACCAGTTACCTTGAAATAAGTTAAATAATGTAATACAAAAGGAGAATATTTTGTTCTTATGACTTCTTAGTCTTATGACTTTCTTGAATTGCCCTTTGTACGGTGTCTGTAGGGACAGGAAGCCAGACTGGGACAGGGACACGTACTGTATTTCACCATTTATCCTCCCCACATTCTCAGCTGTAACCACTGAACCCTTTAATCAGGGTTTAGTGAGACAGTAGCCCTCTGGAACAACAGCCATCACGGACTTTGACACCTGCTGTGTAACACAAACAAGGACACATAAATGACATTCCCACAAAATTCTTACTGTGTTGGATTTTGAGTCTAATATTTTTGGTGAGTTTCTAGTGTGCCTCGTTTCAAGCATTGCGTCATTACGTGTTATGTTCAAATCGAGCCTGGGAATAAACAATTGCGGAGAGAGCCTTGACGTGTCCAGCTGACGTCCTGTGTTGACGGATGTTTAGGAGGCTCTGCGATGTATAGGAGGAGAGCGGGCACAGAGCTTAGTTCAATGCTGACAAATGTTCGCCTGGTATGTGGGAGCTGGAGGAAGGGATGCCTTGTTGAATACAGGCTGCAGAATCTGCTAACACACTGCTGATAAGATAAACCTCCTGCCTGTCAGCTGCTGGGTGACTGACTGCGCTCAACTGATCACTTATTGTAAAGTACATTGATAAATGAAAAAGTGAAAAAAGACCACATCCAGCTTACAGAGGTTTACACAGAATTATGTCATAGCATGCACTGCAGCTTTCTCCAATGATGTAGTCATTATCATTAAACAAACACCTGTCAATATAAGTCAAAGCATTCATTCATGCTATTCTCCTCTTGAAATGCATTATGCACATCTCAATGTATATCAGTTTGATGCTAAAAAGGCCAATAAAAGCCTACTTACTTTAAAGGCATATTGTATTTGATAAAAGCTTGGACTTCCAATTGGAGTTTGACAAACTCATACTTTCATCGCGAGTATCTTGCTCATATCTTTTTTTTTTTCCATTTCAATTTGCTTTCTTGGCATGACATGTACTGTAAATATGTCTGTTTTGCCAAAGTACATGGAGAAGAAAAAACATTAGATAAATGAGAAAAAAAGCAATGATGATTATTTTACAAACTGGTTATGTAAGAAAAGAATGAACTTTAAAGGAAATCATAACATATCTTATACCCTGACCCTGGCAGACATTCAGAAGACAACAATTTGCATTAATTTGGGGTCATGTTTGTATCCACCTGATGAATGGTATTCCAATATTCATTCACATTTAGCTCTGTTTTGGTCTCTACCAACTCCTGAGGAAAATATGTCTCTGCTGTGTTCACCAGCTACTTGCTAACTTTGTCTGTTAGGTGCTGGGCAGGTAGTGTACAGAGGGTTCATCAGAGCTTTTGAGCTTTCTGCTGCTGCTGGAAACAGGATAAATGAAAGTGTGAGACTGAACCAAAGCATTAAAGTTGCAGGCCCTAAAACCAAAACAATGCGCTGAAAGATGCTAAAACCTTGTATAGAGCTGAGGGGAACTGCAAAGGCAGATAAAGTTTCTCTGTAGGTTTGTCACTACAAGAAACACCTTTCAGATTACATGTAGTGAAGTGTAGTTTGTAGTATAATGACATTGATTAGTGCAGCTTTAAATTAAGTAATTTGCTCAAATATAGGCTAAAGTTAGGAGGTTTTACTGATTTAGATTAGGAAATATGTGTTCAAACAACTACTACTCCTGTACTTTTAACACTTTTGCCACAGTGCTACAGAAACATTTTGTTTGGTGCTCAAAGCTGATCTGTCTGATACCCAGCCTACCATTATGTGTGTATCCAGTCTGATTGTACTAATACATTCATGTCAGAAACTCGGTACCACTTCACTTTAACGACCAGAGTCGGTGGAATTTGTTTTTGGCACAGCGTGGAAATAAAGCTCAGTGCTTCAGTGTCAGCAGCACATGTTAATTTTAAACATTACACACATTATATATGGCATTGGAAGCAGTTAGATGTAGGCTTATTCTGTCACAAGGCAAGAAGTGAAACTTGTTCCCTGCTTTTCCCACTTTCTCCCTCCTGGCTGTACTGCTGCTCCACTATCAGCGTCTGTGTCTCTATCTTGATCTTTCTCTCTCTATCTAGCTCTCCCTCTCTCCCCTCTAATGACAGTCAGCAGGGCTGATAGGCAGATATATTTACACTGGTGGCAAGGGAGGAAGAAGTCATCAGCCAAGCCCTGTCCAGCCTCCGGGCTCTAGGCAGGCGGGGCTTAGAGGAAACCCTGACCGGTTAGCCCCTCCCCAAGCAGGGCATATCTCTCTGTGCTGTCCCTGGCCCTGCTCAGAGCTCTCAGCTAGATGGGACCAAAGCTTCACTGGCCCGCAGACTCACACACTCCCACATCAGCCCCTGGGGGAGAGAGAGCAGAAAAGAGGAGGCAGGAAGAGAAAGCAGCACAGAGAGAGCAGAGGGCTGCTGCTAGTGTGCACACTGGCTGAGAGAGATACAAGAAGAAAGCCAGTGTGTGTTTCCTTTTTTTTTTTTT
>NTHP01000290.1:683450-723086 GCA_003416845.1 Oplegnathus fasciatus | reverse complement strand
TCATAGATAGACGCTTAATTTGAATTTGAGACATTAAGCCAAATCTCTGCTGTATCTGGAGATTAAACATGCCTAATACTGCACATTAATCTTAACTTAATTTTAATGTTTGACTGATTTTTTATTTGTTTTGTTTTTTTTCTTATGAAGTGTTACATTTCAGATCCATTTTTCATCAGACAGTAATACTCTACCTGAGTTGTCCAACACAAAGCTCAATATCATTCATTTTATTTTGGCACTGTATCCATCCCTCAGAAATATCTTACTAAAATTATATTTGACCAAATAAGTGCTGTTGCTCTTTCTTGCACTCAGATAATCAAACTGATGTGGTGTGCTCTCCTCGCTGCTGGGTAATCAGTCCTGTGAGCGCTGTGGATAGATTGTAGGCCAAGCCAGGTTAGCTCCGGCACAGATTATTTATACTGGATTTAACAGGGAGAGATTGTGGAAGGTTGAAAATCTCACCCGCTGCAGCCCTTTAATTACAGCCACTCCATTTATTGTTCTAGTACTCAAAGTGTCTGGCTGTACTGGGAGGGGAGCAGCTGAACTGATATCAGAACGGATCCAAAACAAAAATATTGATAATTGAAGGCTGGGGGAAATCATGTGCATAATGTTTGCTGGGGAGATGACAGCCGAATACAGCAGGGTTAAACTGCATAGATGAATAATATGATGATAAGATACAGCACTTTTTAAGTTGAACTTTTAATAATTAATAGAGTGGGTCCGCAGCCACATTGTATTTAGGAATTAGGCTACATGATTTGTTTACCAATCAATTTGAACAGATTACATGATATTATTATTTGTCACAGCCCTAAAAGTATTCAAAATAAAAGTTATGCCACAGAATGGTCCCTGTCAGTGTTCTGTTATTATATAGTAGATTATCAGATTATTAACACTGATGCATTCATGTGTAAGCAACATTTAATTGTTGTATCTGGTTGAAGTGGAGCTGATTTTAAGTACTTTATGTACTGTTTGGTAGTTAAATTTACTGTATACCAATGTGTTACATTTTATACGGTCAAAACGTTTTTTATAATAACATCACTGCAGCTGTCAGATAAATCTTGTAAAGATAAAATGAATTTGAATGGAATAAAAGAATAAAATTGACAAACTCCAAGTACAAGTATCTTTAGTAAAAGTGTACTTACTTTCCACTACTACTGTACAAGCAGTGTTTCCCATGTTGTTGATGGTGTGGTCCTGCTGTGTGTTGTGCAGACCCGGCCTCAGACAGCTCCTCTCTGGAGGCCCAGATGAGGCTAAGGCGAGCGCGGCTCGCCGAGGACCTGAATGAGAAGCTGGCTCTCAGGCCGGGGCCCCTGGAGCTGGTCCAAAAGAATATCATTCCCCTAGACTCTGCCGTCACAATGACAGGTATCAGCAGAGAGATGCTGCTGTGTAGTGTACGCACCTTTAACACCTGCTGCATCTCAACCTGCGTGACTCCACATTTGTGTGTTTGGTAGTAGCATCAATTAGTTTTAGTGAAAAGGAGAGCACGCTTCCCTCCTGACTGTGTGTGTGTGTGTGTGTGTGTGTGTGTGTGTGTGTGTGTGTGTGTTCAAATCATTTACTAAACAGTACAAAGCACTCTGCTGGAGATTGCAATCTACTCAAACGAGCACGTACCATAATGGCTGCACTGCTGGACTTCAACACAGTCACATCATTTTGTCAAACAAGCACCAGCTAAAAGTAGAATGTTTATTGTAGATCTTTGAGGATCATTATGTTCCTCCATCACTGAAAGGTTTGTGGCAACAGCATGAATTGGACATAGTATCTTCAGTCTGTAAATGACTGAAGATGCATCTGATATTTTAGCACCCAACAGTGCCCCCAGATCCTAAAATTACCTTACTTCCTTACTAACTGTTGTTTTTATTAAAGTCATCACAGGTCACATAACTGGGCACATAATAAAACCAGGAAGTGCATCTTTAACTTTTAGTTAAATCTAATGTTACAAGCTAAAACTTTAGCTTTCACTGTCTGAATAAGAAACAATGGCTCCACTTTCCTGTAAGGCACCCTTTATAAATGGTTTATAAATTGTAACTTTTGGCTATATAATGTATTAATAAGAAGAACTTTTGTGTTGCCCAGTTGTCCCTTTGAGTGATTGGACCACTTAACCATTAACTTGGAGCAAAATCCATTTATCAACAGCTTAGTAACACTTACACTTGCAGACTTGATGGATTATAAACCCTTTATCAATGACTTAACCCCAGGAGCATTTATTAATGGATTACCAACATGTATACTGTAACTGCATTATAACCAACTAGAAAGGATAAAAAACAGTCACCCATGGGTTTTTCACAACACCCCAAAAGTAGTTCTTATTAATGGCTTATAACTGATCTGTAAAGCATTAGTAAATGATTTATTCATCATTAATTGACTTAATAAACTCTCTATAAAGGCTGACTTATTAGAAAGTGGTACCAAAACAAATGAAAGTCTTGATCTCCCCACCTTTAAATTCTCCTGGACTCTTTCAGTACCTGTTTCCTGTTGTTCTTTCTTAATGCGATCCAAATTTCTTAGCAGGAAAAAGTATTTATTTGTATTTCTTGCACAGAGAATGTTATTTACATGTTTAGAACGTCATGCTTATTTCGGAAAATCTCTTGAACCCGTGGTGCATCTCCAAAAATGTTGTTATTGTGGCGCTGAAAAGGCTGCGTTTCCCAAAGGAGAGGTGCTTTGGCAACTGTATTTACAAATGTATATTGTGGACTAAAGTGTATGGGGAGCCCTCATAGACCTCCACCTCCAGTGTTTGATTTAAGCAAATGCACAACATGCATGCTTAGACACTCCATTGATTTAGCGCTGTGCGAAGCATCAGGCCTGAGCTGTCCCACTGCGGCGCTCTGACCTCTCACTGTTTGTCTTCTAATGCTCAACATGTTACTCACTCTCTCTATATCATTCTTGGCAGCGCAACTAGTGTTTTTTAGACTCTGGTGTTTTAGCCGTTTTATGTTTGCCCCCTTGAGCTTCCAGTAAACATGTTGCGTAAAGGAGACGGCGGGCTGCAGTCAGCTGGTTTACACTACCTCTGCAGGAGGAGGGGAGCGCCGTTTATTGAGATGAACAGCAGCTGTATTTGGGTCCACCCTTTTTCTTTAGAAGTGGCGATGTGTATTTGAGTTTGAGTGCATCCTTGTGTG
Source organism: Oplegnathus fasciatus (assembly GCA_003416845.1). Classification (NCBI taxonomy): domain Eukaryota; kingdom Metazoa; phylum Chordata; class Actinopteri; order Centrarchiformes; family Oplegnathidae; genus Oplegnathus; species Oplegnathus fasciatus. Next base: position 719,877 of record NTHP01000290.1, on the reverse strand, counting down.
TATGTGTGGGCGTACCTGTGTGCATGTTTGTACCTACCTCCCCTCCTCCCTGCTTTTGTCTCTGCTCTAACAGGCCTGTATAGCTCCAGTCAGCCACCTACAAAGCTCTGTGACAGGAGCAGGCTGTTGCGTTCCCCTCGCCTGCAGCATTAACCCCTCACCTTAAAGCTTTATATCCCCTTACACAACACTCCCAACGATTGTTTCAACCTCTGTCCGGTAATTTTGGAAACTATGTGACCCGCCGTAACTTCTAAACCAGCCACTTGAAAAGCGGAAGTGTATACGGCTCGCTGATTTCCTGCAATTCTGCCATCTCAATCTCCCAGTGACATCAAATTGACTTAAAGACTCATGGAAACAGCACGTACTGGACTGCATGTAGCAGAAAGAGAGTGCGCCAAGACGAGCAAATTCACACACTCAGAGTGTGTGTTGGTGTGTGTGACTGCGGAGAGGGTTAAATGTGAACAGGTGGGAGGAAGTGGCATTTAGGACAATGCTGTGCACTAAGTTGTGTGTTACGCTCTGTGAGTGTGTGTGTGTGTGTGTTTGTGTGTATTGCGAGGTCATTGAGTTGCACAGAATGGGCCTGGTGCTGTGATTGAAACCAGGGTCTGTTCCTGCCTGTCACATGTTTGGATACAAAAAGAGAATCTTATACCTCTGTGCGCACACACACACACACACACACACACACACACCAACCTTTACCACCTCCCTCCCCTGGCTCTGTCCCTTCAGCTCTGTTAGATAGCCACTCTTAGCTCCTCCAATTAAAACTGTGTTCACTATCAGGCCAGCCAATCAGGAGCGCGGTGGATGTAAAGTGGCGGTGTCAGTCTCTCACCCACACAGCGTAACACCTCCGGGCTGAGTGTCATACTAGGTGTCAGTGACAGACAGGCAGTGTGTGAATACCGGTGGTCACATAGAGGACATACATTGTGTACAACGTGCAGCGGTTTGCAATGTGCATCCAAGCTGTTCAGAAACACACGATGCCCTCTCTCCCTTTCTTATGTCAAAAATTAAAGGATAATTCCTGTTCATTACAAAATGGGTGGATTAACTTTCTACGGGACCTTGGGGCAGACTGTGGCAGAAAATGTTTGTATATCACCCATAGTGAGAAGACGATATCAGGGCCCTTAATTCAGGGTCCCTCTACAAGACGAGGCCTCAACATTAGGTAATAATGCAGCTGTTGCCCATCATAAGGTCCCTAACGCTTTAGTTTATAATGTGCTTTAGTGGTGCATATACAGTATTAACAGACAAAGTTGCAATTAATGAACTTACAAACCAAATGTCACATGCTGAGAGACTTTGGGCCCCCTAAAGGTCTTTGGCAGCTGCTGCTTCGAGTGGTTGGATAATCAAGCCTTAAACTTGGGCCTTACTTTCGTAGTTTTGGCCACCATTTAGTTCCTTTATAATAAGATTGTAATCACCAAGCAGTTCTTGGCACCTCAGCAGTATATTTGGTAAGTACAATGTTATCATGATCAATAGAAATGATGGCCAAACAACTAAAATAAGACCCAAGTTGTAACAAATTGGAATTATCATGTAAAAGCATGCCGTTATCCCTCCTCCTTTTCTCAGTAATCTCGTGGTGATGCATACTGACCCCCCACCCGTCTCCTTTTTGCTCTTACAGTAAACCATGGTAAGTTTCCGAAGCAGGAGGACTCTTATGCGTTTGAGGAGGACAGCAGCAGCGAGAGTCTGTCTCCAGAGCAGCACCACAGTGATGAGTCGCAGGGCTCGGCCTGCCCTTCATCTGAGGCTGTCGGCAGTACGCCCTCCTCCTCCTCCTCACCTGCCCTCACCAGCCCACGACAGGTAAAAGACACCTCTCTCTCGCTTGCTTCTAACTCTGCTCTGTTTTCTTCCATCTGACTTTCACTCTGACACTGTTGCACGTCTCGCAGTTGTTAATACTGCTTTGCTTCTTCTGCCCTCCTGTGGTGGCAGAGTGAACTGCACCACCATCTTCAGCCTCCTGTTTTCCACTGACCGTTGGGCTGAGTTGAACTAGGCAGGTGTCACATTACTGCATGCCGAGCCATCCTGCCGGCACAGCTGTCTTTATTTCCTGACCGCTTACCTCTCACTCATGATGACCTCATTCTAACAGACGCCATCAGCAACGGTCACTCGATTGAAATTCATGCCAGAACAGGATTGTTTATATCTGTTAGACCTCCGTCTCTGACATGTTCCAACTGAATCATTAACTCTCACTGTCTCATGTCTGTTGGAAATTCCTGTTTGGAGCTTTTTGGAATACTTTTGCAAATGAAACATCAATATGTGTACATTTTTTTGGTATAATTATTCCATTTGGATTACAAACTGACTGTCTTGCAAGCAGCCCCCACGTCTCTTCAGCTCACCTTTATAATCCTGAAGGAGAAATTACTATTGCAGGCAGGTGACGAATTAAAATCATCAAATTTAAGGCAACCAGAGGAAGAATAATATCCACATAAAGGAAATAATTTGGTATACTTTTATTCACTTTTATTATATACTGTGATCTAATTGTTTAGTATTGTTTGGCGTTTGTCAGTGGGAGGAGATCATAAAACAGCTTGATGGATAAACCTGTTTGAGTGAAACTCAGCTTCTAAACACACCAGTTTACCAAATGAAGCATGAAGAGTAAAAAAAGCGCAAATTGTTTGATCAGGGCTGCTAATGATTATTGTCCTCAGTGATTCATCAATTTTCTTTAGCAACACTAGCAGTGTGGCTTTATGGATGGTCATTTTTATTGCAACATACAATACTTCAAGTAAGGTCCTTCATTCAGAATTTTACTCAAGTAAAAGTACATAAGTATTATCAGCAAGATGTATAAAAGTAAAAATACACACTGTCCAGGTGTGGCCTCTGTCACTGTTGTATATCATACTATTGGATTATCACTGCATTAACTTGAAAGCATTTTAATGTTGCAGCCGGCTGCAGTGGAGCTAATTATACACGTTTAAATACTGTTAGCTGGTTTAATTTACTTTATTAAAATGCATTGTATTTTATTAACAATATAATCTGATAAATAACTAGTGTCTAAAGCAGTCAGATGAATGTAGTGGAGTGTAAGTAAAAAGTAGCATAAAATTAAAACACTCAAGTAAAGTACAAGTACCTCAGGCTTAAGTTCAGTAGTTGAGTAAATGTGATCAGTTACCATCACTGCCTGCAGAATGAGTTGGAATAACTTTGGTGATCTCCTGACTTTTCATCCAGCACCACTGTCGGGTCCAATATTTTGGTTTCTGACCAAATACCTGCACAACTTAAGACATTCCCATCATCCCTACTGTTTAGTGCTAATTAGCAAATGTCATTCTGACATGCTAAACCAAGATAGTGAAAATGATAAACATTTACTTGTTAAACATCAGCCTGATAGCATCGTCACTGTAATCATGTTAGCATGCTGATGTTAGCGTTTTGCTAGCATGGCTGTAGTATTTACTGTTTAATCTATATAATTCAAAAAAAATGGTGAAACATGCCAATCACAAGTGCCCAGAACCGCAGGTCCAGTCCAGTACTCAAAGATATTCAATTTACAAATGTACATCTGAGAAGCTGGTCTGGTCTGCTGGACATAGAGAGGACTGTATACAGTGAGTTGTTTTTATTTGTGAACAGGGAGGTGCAACCCGAGACCCACCTGATCAAAGCCAGGATGACGGCCTGTCTGGTGCCAACAACAGCCAGGCTACTCCCCCAATACCTGTTCCTGCTATCGTCAAGGTCAGCAACATTTAAACACTCTCCTTGTCCTTACACTCTTAGTTTCTTTTGCAAATGCCCAGTTCAGACCATGAGCTTGCACACTCATACTGTCTGACCCTCCTCACTCTGAACAGTCCAAGACGTCAGACAAGAACCGACACAAGAAGCCCAAAGATGTGAAGCCAAAGGTGAAGAAGCTCAAGTACCACCAGTACATTCCTCCGGACCAGAAGGCAGAGAAGTCCCCTCCGCCCATGGACTCGGCCTACGCCCGACTCCTCCAGCAACAGCAGCTCTTCCTGCAGCTGCAGATCCTCAGCCAGCAGAAACACGCTCACACACATCCACAGTCGCAGCAGTCACAGCAGCACACACACACTCCACAGACACAGGCCCAGGTCCAGGCTCAGCAGCGGCAGCCCACCTTCAGCTACCAGCCTCACCCGCAGACCCAAACCCAGAAGTAAGTCACACTCGAGGACAGATGATAATGAATAAAGCTGACTGAATAATCTTAACTCAAGGTCCCCTTACTAGCTTTTTCCAGAGCTTTCAACCACATGATTTTACGGTCTTCATTAGGGAATGGAGTTTGCTTAGGTCCACAGTAAAGTCACGTGATGATGATGAACTCCATGACAAGTGAATAAACACTATTCACTGATGAAGCCCATGAGATGCATTTGAAAGCTCTGGAAAAAGCTAGTAAGGGGACCTTGAGTTAAGATTATTTTATCAAAATACTCTTCCCAAGGTCAAGAATGAACTTTCACACTCAGAGTAAATGAATTAAGTATTTAATTGTTCATGATACCACTTTTTAATAAGGCATCTATTATAAAGCACTTATATGTTGGAACAAATGGCTTTATTAATGGTTCATAAATCATTTACTAATGCCACATAGATCCGTATTAGACAATATTTTTAGTTTAGTAGAAAGTTATACCCTTTAAGCTTTATTAAAGACTTACTAATATTTATAACTGTATACCCGATGGCTTATTGGACAGTTAGAAACCTACCGGTATTAGTAAGTCATCTCACTTTCTCACTTTCTAGTATCTCACTTTCTAGTAAGCAATCAGCAAAACTTCGGTCTGCATCTTAGAAGCTATTTTCGTGATCTCCCGGTGGTCCACTGTCTTCCCGCAATGTGAAACCAACGTTTCTGGTAAGTCCAGTATTTCCACAGAATGTGCCTGTGGATGTAACGTACAGCTCATACAGCAAAGACGAAAACAGTGGGGACATGTTTGCAGTGCTGCTGCTGAAAAGCTGGGCACAGTCTGTGGGAATACTGGATATAAACGTTGGTTTCACCCCGGGCAAAGATGTTCTCTTGCCAGAATGTCTGCTGTGAAAAAGGTCTATTAAGGTACTTAAAAACCCTTGATTGCTGCAATTTGCATCAAAATACTTACCTCTTTTTGGAGTCATAACTCAGGCTAATCTGAGCACACAGACATGACACACACATTTCTAGCTTCAGTGTGACTTCAGTGTTGAAAAGCCAATCCTTGCCCTGGACATAGTACATGGACACGCCCTTCACATTATCATCTAAGCATAAGGAAAACTGCCTGTTTGGTGAGAAGAATTAGAAATGTTGCATGGGGGAATAATATCAGGGAATAAATACATGATTAACTGTGTGCTAATACAGAAAAAAAAAAAAAATTTGTATAAAGCTTTATATTTCTTTTTATTTCCTTGTGTAAAAATTAGTATTATTTATCGATGATTTCAGTTATATTTTTGACTCATCTGAGCACTTTTTATTGTCTTCTGTTGGTTTCGAGCTCCATAGGAGGACGACTGAAGCCAAAGGGATTTTTCACAATCTGAACCCAGAACTTGTTCTTATTAATTGCTTACAGCTGACCTATACAGGTCAGTAAGTAGTAGAGGCTTATCAACCATAAATAAAGCCATTATTTACATTTATAAAGGGTGTCTTATTAGAAAGGGGTACCAAGTTGATGTATGTTTTTACTATCGCTGTTTTTACTTTAATATGTGACTAATCCACTTCAATTCTCCTGTTCTAGAGGAGCCAGTGAGCAGCTATCAGCTTGTAGCTCCAGTGGACAATCCAGCCAAACCAACAGTAATTCCTGCTCTCCGGTCAAGAACACATATCCCAACCAAAGCAACATCTCACCGGTCAAACCTGGGCCCCTGCCAGCTAATCTGGATGACCTAAAAGTAAGTGTTAAAAGTAAAGATAACAAAAATCTACACTGTCCAGGATACTATAATGTCTGGCCTACATGTCTGACATCTCTTTTTTTTCTACGTAAGGTATCAGAGCTCAGGCAGCACCTGCGCATTCGCGGCATGCCCGTCTCTGGCACCAAGACGGCCCTCATCGAGCGACTCCGACCATTCAAGGACTCCAACGCCGGCTCCTCGCCCTCGGGCTCCTCTGACATAACCACTGTCACCTTCCCTGTCACACCCACAGGGTCCCTGTCCTCCTACCAGTCCCCGTCCTCCTCCAGCGCCCTGTCCCAGGGAGGCTACTACCCTTACCCCAGCACCTCCTCCACCCCTCCCATCTCTCCGGCCTCCTCGGAGCTGTCCCTCAGCGGCTCGCTGCCCGACAGCTTCAGCGACGTGCCCATGTCCTCACCAACACAGTTCGCCCTGCAGCCATCTCCGGCCCAGCTCAGCATGGAGGACGGCATGGGAGGAGGCAGCCTGGGCGGGGGAGGACCGAGGGCGGGGGAGGGTGGAGGTATGGATGGCGTGGACGCTGAAAAAGATAAGATGCTGGTGGAAAAGCAGAAGGTGATCGAGGAGCTGACGTGGAAGCTGCACCAGGAGCAGAGACAGGTGAGTGACCGTCAGTGTGTCAGTCAAGTACAACAAAGACAAAACATTAAAACATTGACATTTAAAGTTGCAAAGCAACAAGAGATGTTTTTTCATAGCTTGAACGTCTTAGTCAAGTCTAAGTCAAAGGCAATATGCTCCTCTGGCTGACTTTCTGATGATGTATTCTCAGGTAGTTCTCATATTTCTTAGTGATGAGCATGACATGTTTTTGGATCAATGAAGTACAATCCAGCCTTTCATGACATTTCACAAGATGGATATTAAAATATTGATTGACATATTATCTTTGTCACCATGCTTGTTAGGTTGAAGAGCTGAAGATGCAGCTCCACAAGAGGAAACGCTGCTATGGAGCAACACAGGACACCGTCCCTCCTCCATCTCACCCTTCCATGCACCATCAGCAGACTCCGGCCATGATGGGCCAGCACTTCTTTGGGGTGACTATCAAGCAGGAGCCCATGTCCTTGTCCTCCAGCTGCCCTCTGTCCTCTCCCAAACAGTTGAAGAGTTCTCCTGGCAGCTGCATGGAGGATATGGGACACTGCAACACCCCCCTCTCCAATATGGGGGGCCCCGGTGGGCCACAGTGTATGGACACAACCCCTTCCTCTGGCAGCCCCTCCACAATGTCTGCTTTCCTCAGTCCACAGTGCTCACCACAAGACTCCCCCATCGGAAAGCCTTCTAGTAGCCCCCAGCCGTCATCTCCTAATAACCCCTACTTGCTATCACCTCCGCTGGGAAGAGACGGCTGCGGTCACCCCCACCCCCAGGGCAATAACAGAGCACGCAACATGCAGGTATGATGTATTTATGAACAGAGGAATCACTCTTAAATGTTCTGTGAAGTCAGACAATTTATCTACAATCATAATACCAAGTGATAGAATACCAAGGTTAGAAAAAAAGTGGGCAAAACTGTGACTTTGTTATTTTATTATTTTTCATTCAAAACAGAATATTTATTATATTATAACAAGCCTACAGTCATGCTTCTGGCTCTGAGGCTGTACTTAGGTACAACAGGTAGTGTTACTGACACCAAATGGCCCAATCAGAGCCTCAGACTAGCCCATTTTATATATAGGTATATATATAACACAAACATGCAGCGTGGTTGCAAATATTCCAGCATATACCATCGTTATTTACCTTATAACAACTTAACATACATCAGTAATGACCATGGGGTTTGCCGGGTGGTGCTGGGAAGGAGCCTCAGAGCCTCTGGTTTTCTGCTTCATTAGTATAATCAGAAAGGGCAAAACCTCGGTTACACTAATGAAATGTTTTCTCCATCAGTTCATTCAAATTCATCAATTTGTTGCCCAATTGGGTGGAAGAACCAAGAATCTGGCAACAGTGCACAGCGCAGAGCTGAATGCTAACACAAACAAGCTAACATGCTCGCAATGACAATGTTCGTATGCTGATATTTAGCAGATAATGTTTATCATGTTTGCCATCTTAGTTTTGCATGTTGGCATTTGTAGTTAGCCCTGAACAGAAAGTACAGCTGAGGCTGATGGGGATGTCGTTAGTTTTGCATGTATTTGGTCATAAACCATAGTATTGGAGAAATTAACATTTTGAGAGTCAGATGATCATCAAAGTTGCCATTCTTCCTGTGGAAAATATGAATGTCTGTAACAAATTTGATTTATCCAATACCTGTGAGGATTTTCACTGTTCACCTCCTGGAGGCATTCGATGAAAAGTCAGGGGATTAGCAAAGTCAGTAGGAGTCATCGTCTGTGGACCATGAGTGTGTGTAGCAAATTTCATGGCATCCACCTAATATTTGTCAAAATAAAGCAAAAATATAGCAAAGTGGTGGAGTGACCAGCCAACCAACATTGCTAGCATGTCCAAAAACACCCTAATTTCTTCAAAGTTTTGATTTACCTTCCACTATATCTCAGAAAATAATTGTAACCACAGTATCTCTGAATGTGGCCTTCATGTATATGATTTTTACTTCTTTTTAAGTAGGATGTTTTCTAGCATACATGGTTACATTGGACTTTTGGCCCACTACAGATGCAGCAGAAGAATGGTGGCCAGGCGGTGAACTGTTCTTATCCTTCTGACCAAAGAGGCCTTCAGGGAGTCTATCCCATCTCAACTGACTGTGGCCACAGCGGCTCAGCCAAGGCTGAGAACCACAATATGCAACCAAAGGTAAACATTATGTCAACGTTACGAGCATTTGCAGTGTTGTCATGTCAGTGTCATGTACTTCATCTGAATCACCTCACATTCACGTAACCGTTTTTCTCTCTTCTATTAATTTGTGTTCTGTCTCTGACTATATCATTGTCTGTTATGAGGTTCATTGTCACTCTTGTCATATCTCCGCTCTTTAAAACAGAGTTCATCTGTTTTCATCACATATTCCTTCACATGTTGGTGACTTTTCCTTTACAAGAACACAACGCCAACCCTTTTCTTCAAATGAACTGTTGAATGTGATGAGATTATTCGATCAGTAGGGCCTGATAGAGTTCTTTTTGCTTTTTTTAAAATCTGCAATACACTCACATTTGGTAAGTTCCCCTATTCTAATTGGTGGGCTAATGTCACTTTTCACCTATTTCTCATATAGATGTCAGTATTGCCCTCTCCACGGCATGTTGGCCAAAAGTGCCAGGTCTCTCCCCCTGCCTTCAGTAGCTCAGATTCAGATGCATCTGACTTAAGACAGCCCCCATGCTATGAGGATGCAGTCAAGCAGGTAAAATCAAATTCATGCTAAAATTCAGTAGATAATGGCTGGCCAGAGATTTTATTTTACCTATCGGCGTTGCTCTAATCCCACTTTTCCTCCTGTCTCCTCTTTTTTGTCTCTTTAAGTCCATCACCTGTACTGCACCTCTTTTATTCATCCATTCGCTTTGTTCACTGCACTACCTTTCCACCCTTTACCAAGTCTGAAGCAGATTGGTGTTTCAGTTGTTCAAACATTTTTTGAAGGCAGATGTAGTTCTTACTAGTTGAGTTAAAGGAGCGAATGAAGAGGAAGCTACTGGAGCCAAACCAGTAAATTGGCCAGGCTGATTTTACCAACTGATATTAGCTTATTGCTGATATATCAGTAGCATTACGGAAATGTCAATGACATGTTTGAAATCATTTAGAAACTATTACATAGTTTGTCCAAAAGAGAGCTTTTATGTCTCACTTAGCATGTATATTGGTCACAATTCTTAAAAAACACGCAAATTTAAGAAATCATTATCAAAGTTGTTTCTTAAAGTTGTGAGTTTATTTTTAAAAAATATTAGCCAATATTCAGAATATATCAAGTACGTATGGAAGCTACTTTTTTGACAATGACACTGATGATGTTGCAGACACAGCAAGCTAACTAGCTCAACTAAACACTATAGCAGTCTGACGATGGAAAATAACCAAGGCTAGCTAACCTAGACACAAAGCAGAATAGGTCAGTTCATCCAAATTGCTGATAAAAAAATCTGTACAGATGAAACCAAAACCATCCTCCTATCTACCAACCAGCATAGCATACCACTGGAGATAAGTTCCATATTGAGATATCCGTCTCCAACCCAAAACAATGGCTGTAAATGGAATGTCTTTTGTGGTGCTCACAGTTGTAAAAACAAATTACATTTTAAAAATTCAGTAGCAACATCACCTTCCAGAAACAGTGTCCCCAATTAAGGGCTGTCATTCCCCCCCCCAAAAAATCTAGTATGAACAACTACAACCAACACACAATTTCTTCAAATCTCCTTCTAACCTGACATAGCCTAACCCGCCTAAAGTATGTTGAGGTATTATAGATGTAGATTAATTTGCAATACCTCTACTGCCTCACTTGAGTGATAACATGACTCTAAGGCAGTTACAACGTCAGCAAATCCATTTTGTGTAAGTGTAGAGAACAACAGTCTAGTTTACTGATAGGGCAACAGAGCCAGATAGTGCCAGTGACAGTTTCAGTGGTTCCCATGAAAACTGTTCACATCCGGGTTCTAAGAGTGCAAGGGTCTGTACAAACTGTCTCTTGTCTTTTTTTGGCCTTAAACTAGAAAAGCCAGTTAAAGTCAATAAACTGGTCTGCCTCCCCAAGAAAAGTTTGTATGGCCAAAACTCTACTCTGCAAGTCTTCGTAGCTTTGCTTGAAAGCTTGCATATTTTTCATGTAAAATCCTTTAATATAATTGGATTGAATTTTTAATTGTTAAAATTGTTCAACTGATAAAAACCATCACTCTTTCATTATTGTTACAGCAACTGACAAGAAGTCAGCAGATGGACGAACTGTTGGACGTGCTCATAGAGAGTGGAGGTAAGGTGGAATTCCACAAATAATCTTAGCATAGCTAGCACTGAGCATGTACATGCAAGATGGTTTAAAGTCTACGAGTAAATCACCAAGTGCACTGGGTTGAAATCACAGTCGTGCCCCACACAGTGGCATCAGATCCCAGTACCTGCTGTGACCCTCCCTCCTCTCCTCTTTCTCTTCAAGAGATGCCAGCTAACGCCAGAGAAGAGAGGGAGAGGTCCTCTGTAACCAAAGTTGTGCCTCACATTACTGTGTCCCCAGGGTGTCCCGGTCTCCTCATCCCGAGGTTCCACAAACACTACGAACACCTGTCCGCCACCCAGCTCCCTTACGACCACTCGGCCAATCACATCACTGAGAGCCACCTGGAGACTCTGCTGGGAAGTCCAATTGGCCGGGGAGCGGAGGTGGCCCTTCTTAAAATGGCTACAGAGGATGGGGGGCAGGAAGATGAAGGGAACAGAGACGGCGAAGGGTACGGCAGCCCCCACAACCACCACCGCCACCCTCACCATCCTCAACATGACAAACTTCTGACCAACAGAGATCTGATGGACACCCCTCTGTCGCCCATCAGCACCAAGGTGACCGCCGTCCCTGAGGTGCAAGGGATGGTCAGCATGACTTTCAGCGAGACGCCGTGGGAGACGATGGAGTGGCTGGACCTGACGCCACCCAGCTCGGCCACGGCCTTCAGTGTCGCTCCACCCAGTGTGCCCAGCATCTTCAACACAGAGTTCCTGGATGTCACAGACATTAACTTGAACTCTGCCATGGACCTTCACCTGGAGCACTGGTGAAAGCACCACCGCCACCAAAGTGCTGGCTAGCAACATGCTAGCCATCAGCCATCAAACACAAGACACCAGCTTGCCAGTAGCTGTGCGGACCGCCCATATCAGCTATGACCATACCAAATAACTATTGAATTCTACCTTAACTGCTTCAGTCCAAGTGCCAGAATTTGCCTCTTGTTATAATACAGTGGGATGTGACATTAAGTAGACCATTAGCCTTCCTCCAAAACATTGACGGCCAAGTCAGAAGTTGAACTACATAATTATATTTTGACTTATTTTCTCCACTTCACTGAAATGAGGTTCTCATGTTGTTGTTATACCCAGAATCCAAAGACTAGGTGCTTTTTGACATGATCTTTGTCCTTTTCGGACATCGATGCGCACAACTGCCAAATAAGTGATACAGTGGACACATGAAGGATTTGCTAGATAATGGAAATACATGATTACAGTGCTTTATACCAACACTTTATGCAATATCAGTGTTACGCCACCTAGACTTGAAGACACATTTTGACAATCATTGTATATTTTCTGAGTCTATGTTTGTATTACTGGAAAAAAAAAAAGAAAGGACTTACAAGGTGAATTGGATTGCTTAGAACGGCCATTTTGTAAATATCTTAACTATCTGTACTGACAGAGACAAGTTGACGTCTGCATATTTTGTCAGTGGTGTGGGAGAAGACACAAACCACAAATCAAGTGTATTATGTAATCAGTTCATCAGTTGATGTAAATATGACCCAAAATATCTCACTGTGCACCTCTAGCTAAATACACATTTGTCACAGTTTGCTTGAGCTTAGAATATGTGTGTAGAAATGGTTGTCATTCCTTTGAAGGACCTTTTTTTTAATACAGGTTCCTTTACGCTATTTGGCATATTTATCCACAGAATGACATTATGGAGAGAAATGAATGTCTTTGAAAAACCTTTGGTCTTATCAGTTTTAATTGGCAGCCGAACTGTGCCTTATTCGCAACAGCTTTTTATTACAAATTTTTTATACCAGTTTCCCCTTTACAATGTATCATTAATTTTCTATTCCCCGAAAGCTGTTGATGGATATTAAAATAAAAAACTCTAACATAAGTCAGTTTTTCTTTAAAATCAGCAACATCAGACAAACGTTAATGGAAAATACTATTTCATCTCTATTTTTTCTTAGTAGTTTTTTGTCCTTACAAATTTCACCCTTTCTATTCCCAGGCCAATCACACTTATTTATTTTGTGTTTTTATATTTATACTTTATCCTGTATTTATACTGACATTCCTTTCTCATAGATCGGGGCTCTGTGATTTACCGGAAAACTCCAGTGCTGCCATTTGACCACGGACATTTCTTTGTAAATCAATTCTCTTAAAAATGTGATGCAAAGTGAAGGAACCACTTTGAAAAGCCATGCTTTCTTAAGTCACTTGTCTTTCAACAATCATATGAAGTGGAAATGTCCATTACTAGCACTTGTGAATAGGAAAATGTAATATATTCAGATCTTTACTGTGAATACTGCATATTAACAGCTTAAATTTGTACCAGGGCCAGCCTATACACACAGTAGTTACACTAATGAGAGGATTTCAGACTCAAAACACCTTTTAGGTTTTAGTTTTGGTCAGTAATTGTCCGTTTCACACCAGAAAAAACTTAAAGGAGTTAGATTAGAAAAGATTGATTCCACTCTCATATCTACATGCCAAATATGAGCCTACAGCAGCCGGTTCACTTACATAAAGACTGGAAACATCCAGCAAATAACTTGTTAGATCCCAACTTGTTTTTACACTTTGGATTTTGTATGGATTAAACAAATGAGATATATTGTGTTAATTAGTGAGCTTTATTGGTGCAGATGGGCGGATTTTATTACCCTCGGACAGAGTCAGGCGTCAAGCGTATCCTGGCTCCAGCTTCATATTTACTGTGCAGATATGAGAGTGGTATCGATCTTCTCATCTAACTCCCAGCAAGAAAGAAAATAAGTATACTTCCCAAAATGTTCAACTATTTTACTTTAAGTGCATTGGCCAATAAATCCCTTGCATTTACAGTTATGTCTCTGTAAACATGGGTCTCACTTTGTGTTCTGTTTAGACCAAATATTGCTTTTTTTCCTGTTACTTATGAAGTGTTGCACTTGTTAAATGGATTGTATGGTTACATGTATGCTATTAATGCCCATCTTGAATATACGACAAAGCTGATATTCTTTACTTTCTGTTTTCTGTTGTAAGAATATCTTCTGGCCTTTTTTTATCTGGTGGGGTTCATTTTGCAATAATTTTCCCTAATCAAGAAAAAAAAATCACATCTGACAGAAGCTCCATGTTGCTTGGCCACTGACTTGCTTTACTATTGTAAAAAAAAAAACAGTATTTGCCTGCATCCCTGTATACTACAGAAAGAAGAGCAATAAACTTATCACAGCAAAATCATTTCTGCAGTTGCTTTTTTTATTCATGTCCAATTCACAAGAATCACACGATACAGGTTTTTAATCTTTTCCATGGGAACTTTATTTGTAACCCTCGATAAAGATACAATATAATATTCATCGCCCTTAATATTATTTTATAATCTAATATGAACATTCTAGTAAATTGCAATTTATACAACATGTACCCTGGAGATTCATATTCACCAGTGGTAAGTTAGCTTCCTGGAAATGTATCCCATGAGAGAAGAACAGATCCGGAGACTGCAATGAAACGGCTCCGTCTGTCGTCTCAAATGAGACTGTGGGCTTTCTCAGGGGTTTGCACCATTTCGCATTACAGACAGAAATGTAAAGAACAGAGCTGACAGAATTCTCCATTTGAACTATAGAGAGACTCATGTCCAGTCTACACTGCATCTCCACCAACTTGGTTGAAATGTTTTACCCCTTGCGAATAAGCTCTGAGTACTCAAGTCTGTTTTTAACGAGTGACCCCAAACTCCCCGACACATCCCGATGATGGTGGCCATTTTCAACACGGCTGACATCTGTAGAGGCCATAGAATTTTAAATGAAATGTAAAGGGCAACTCCAGCAAATTCTGCACATGTATGTCAATTTACTAGTCACCAGGAGTACTATTCATCCTCTGAAAACAGAGGTATAATGTCTTCCTTGGCTCTGGATGAGCTTTGTCAAGTCTGAGAAAATAACTCTGATGATGTCATCAGGGTCATTCTTTTTGGTTTTGGAGCTTTCCCCATTTGAAGGACTAAACGTCGGGATATCTCAGCATCAATTCATCACAATTATCTGTCTCTTGCAAGACTCCCAACTTTATGAAAGTACAATACTAAAATTGCTGGAGTGGCTCTTTAAGTATGGCAATTCCTTTAATGTAATGAAACTAAATGTAATAAAGCGTACTGTGGAACAACAACCACAAAAAACTCTGTCACAATGTCGATCAGTGTTGAAAACATTCTAAAAATGTATTTTTTCCTCATTAAGCTAAAAGAGTAACAATAATAGTAATACTCCAACAGACTCATGAAATATCATCCAACTGATGTTGTATCATGTGACAAAGTCAACAGCTGATTTAAGTTATTGTATATTCTTGGCTTATTATCATAAAGGCTATGTTACATTAAATTACTTTACAGCATTAGTATTTGCTAGGGTTAACGGATAAGGCTGGCAATATTCAATGTTATATTAATGGGATTTGTTGACAAAAAAGAAAATATACATAATGCCATCCTTATCATTTAAAGTTTACAAGTTTACCTTACAAGTCTCTACAGTGTGCCAGTCTTGAAGGACCACCATCCGTACAGACAGTTTGGTTAAGTAGCCAACTCCAAGTTGTGGGATGTTTGTCCACCAACTACTGCCTGGTAGACGTGGCTTTCTGAGAGGGAACGACGGTGGCTGGTTCTCAATAGTCTCAAGTTGTGGCCTCTCCTTCACCTGCCCTGGTATGGTTAACTGTAGTACATCAGCACCGGTGGAGGGAGACAGGTGAGGGAACGCGTTTAAGACTATTGAGATGCCTCCCGGGTGTAATACATGGTTTGGCATGGGAAACATTCTATCATCAGTGCAAGCCAGAGAGACATGCCGAGTCACGGAGGAACATGCTGAGTCCATGGTGACCTTAAGGGTCAAAGAGCAGTAACTATGTGAGGAGAGATCTTCCTCCTCTCCTGACAGTTGGTGTGGTTGGTACAGAAGTGGACATCATGTCATTTAGCAGCATTTATGGGTGTCATTTTTCTCGACAGGAAACCCGTGCCAGGACTTTTAAAAATATAGTTACTGCTGTTTGCCTTTGAATGGCAGCATGGTGGATCTGTGATCAGTGTGGATGAGCAGTTTAACTGTACAGTGCTATGACAGGCTGCTGAGGAGCATTAGGGCTCATTTTCAAACCGAAACATACAGAAACGCTTTCGTTCAGCACCCAGCCACCAAATCTCCTCGCTGTTTGATTTGATCATCTCTGCGTTTGGGAATGAGCCTTAACTGTCAAGCAGAACCTGCCAGGAACAGCAGATTAGATGTACTATATACATAGACATTTACATCAGTGGACATGATGTCCCAAAGTAACTTTACATCAGGCAATGTAGCATTGCATTAGACCCCGTTTGGGCCTCTTATGTGTCGTCATTACGTTTGAGTCAGTTTTCTGAAAGATAAATCGCTATAAACCCAGAAGGTTTTCTAGCATATTAGACTCTTCAGTCATTCTGGATCTAAAAATATTCAGTCTGTAAAATAAAAAAGCAAGTTGCAACGTTATTTTTAAACAAAGATGCTAATGATAGCTGGAAATTACATATCTTGTTGCTCATTTTTTGCAAAAGGAAAAAAAGGAAACAGTCTACTGGGAAACAACTTTTTTCTGTGCATTGCACAAAATATTGTTTGATCCACATGGATCTGCAAATACTGTTAAAACTGTGATAAGTCAAGTGAAATGACTTTATATTTTTATTATTATAGGTTTATATATAGATTATATGTTAGAAAACCAGACGCTTAGCTGTGTGACTCAAATGTAATGATACTGTATGAAAGGTACAATCAGGGGCTAACACTGGATGCGAGATGTCTCAATCACGTGTCAAGACAAACTCTCACAGATTGCATATTGAAAAAAAAAAAAAAGAAAAAAAAAAAGAAGTAAAGCCACGCTACCGAATCCATGAGCTTTCCAGAGAGAAACACTTTTGCATACTCATTCATTTACCATGAGTGAAGGTGCCCACGACAAACTGCGTGAAAAGAGTGTGTGTGTGTGTGTTTGGACAGTAGGTCTATTGGCATACATCTGTACATGTCAACAACTCAGAAGTGAACACACATATGCATACATACAGTCCGTAATGTACAATCCAATAGGTGGCTATTTTTGTTCATACGTCACGATCATCGCTGTTCAACATTTTATTTGGTAGATTCTGTATTTGTGTACGAGTTCAAGTAAATATATACCATATATGTATACTCTAATCCTTTTTCCTCACGTAAAAAGATGCATTGCATTTGACTAAGACAATGTTATGTCTTCAAGTTTTTCTGGCTGAAGATGGATGATAATAGTTTAGATTTCACTGACTTTGCTTAACTATGTTCATGTCATTGCACCGGGCAATCTGGACTGAGTTCCTTTGTTCTTTGGAACGGGTGAATGAAAACAGGTGATCATACGTAACTCTGAGGGCTAAGATGTCGAGCGTCGCGTCACAAAGCTGAGTGTCCCACCCACTGCGTGTCGGGTGGCTCCCCCAACCCCCCCCTCCACTCCACTCCCCAGCCTAACTCCATCAGTCCACGTACATAGGAGAGATGGGAGAGGCGGGGATCTGATCCAGGATGCGACACACGTAGCTGGCGACGTCCACGAAGCGCTCTTCATACATCAGAATGAAGGGATGTTTCTGGAGGGAAGATACAGTGAGCGTCAGGCTGATGTGTGCGTGTGACACTGAGGAGCCTTTTGGTTTGATAAAAAGATCACTGACGGCAAAATTCCTTCAAGCTGTCACAGTTGTTGTTCCTGAGAGAGCCAGCTGATTTGAAGTTAGATATATCCTAAATCTTCAAATATGTGTTAAACTGGTGGCCAGGAGACTAAGATAATACATGTATTTACATCTATATGCATTTACATGTGTTTAACATAATCACATATTTTAGAGGAAGCAAAAAACTTATTTGGCAGAATATATTTATTTATATATTTGGTTTTTTTTAACCACTTGGGGGCAGCAGAACCAGCAGAAGAAGCTGAAAACACAACACTAGCTTGTTTTCACCATATAAACCTGTTAGGATGTGTTGGGGAACCATTTCCACATCCAGCAGACAGTGCAACATTTGGAGTCCAATTTCTAAACATCTGACAAATATAAATCTAATATTCGCTCTCCTTTTTCTTCTCCAAATTTAGCTTACTAGATGCCTCACATAGGTTATATATATATATATATATCATAGCTTCTCCACACAAACCAGTTTACTACTACTGCTGCAAAGAGGTTGGTAAGAGCTGAGTCTGCGGCAGGAAAATGAAAACAGTGAGCTAAAAGAGGCTAAAAGACTGTAGTAGAACTCAGGGGAACTGTAGAGGTGGGTGATAACTCTCAGTGGGTGGGTTTGTCACTATGGCGACACCTTTCACATTACATGTCATTTGATCCATTGTTTACATAAACATATTTAGTTAGTGCAGCTTTAAAGGTGCAGAAGTCAAATTCATTAGGAGTTTCACGAGTTTAGGAATTGAGGAATTGATTTCTTAGACAAATGTCATTTAGGTGTCGACACACTGAAGAATACATAATGTGTCATGAAAGTAAACTATCGCCAAATTATAGTATGTTCCTATGGTAACAGTGCGTCAGTGAGTCTAGCACTGAGCAGCAGAGGCTTTGTTCACAGCTGAAGGCTTTAGGCACCATGCTCAGGAACAAACTTTTAACTGGTAACTCTTTGTATAAAATGCAGCAAACTGTGTCACATCTCCATAATATACTCTGTAAAGTAGAGAGATCATTTGGCCAGGTTTCTTTCAAATCACTTCACGGCCTTTTTCAGAACCGCAGACAGCACCATTAAGACACTCATAATGTCACGCTTGTGCGCTCAATCTGAAGTAGTGGTTTGTGGGACGCGTGTAAAAACCTAAGAACTTACCAGAAGCTCCTTGTACTTTGGCCTTTTCGATTCATCCTTTGTAAGGCTGGACAGGAAAAGAACAAAAAATAAAACTACATCAGCATAGGGGTATTCAGTGGCAGACTGTTCTCAAATTTAGCCTGTCATGATTAGAAACATGGTCAGAAAAGGTCCTCATGTTTCTAAATCTTTTAAAATCTGGAAAAGAATCTTAACTAAAGGTCAGCTTACTATGTTTTGAGCGTTAAACCGCTTTTCAAGGTCTTTATTGGCGAATGGAGTCTGCTCAGTTATCACTGAGATGGCTCTGTACATGAAGACAGCTGTGCAGACTCCATCCCTGATGGAGACTAATGAAGAGATGTGGTTGAAAGCTCCGGTAAAAGCTAGTGGGTGGATCTTGAGTTAAGTCAGACTTTATTTCCAAAGCCAAGGAAACGTTCACACTCAATTATTTTCAAATGTTTTCAGTAATACAGGATGTTGAATTAAATGGTGTATTTCACACGCTGCTCAGAAGCCTGTAAGACTTTACTGCTTGTATGTAGGACTGAATGTAATGGTGCTTACCATAGGTTAACAAAGTTGATGAACTTGGGGGAGAACTGCCTCTCCTCTGAGTTGCTGAGCTGGGGAGGCTCGCCTTTCACCACTTGTGTCAGCTGATCAAAAACACTATTCCACTTGGGGTAAGGGAACCTCCCTGTGGCCAGCTCATACTGAAAGCAAACACAAACCAGCCACTTTGATGGGTTTTCCTTATTACAACAGCTCTGTCAATTCACACCTGCCCAGACGTAACAAAGGTAAGATTTTATGTTCAAGCTGACGACATCATTCGTCTTACCAGGGTGATTCCCAAGCTCCACACATCAGACCGGACATCATAGCCCTGTCTGGAAGCACTGGGGTCTATCCTTTCAGGCTGAAACACACACAACAACAGACTTTTTAATACAGAGATATTTCACTGAACCCACAGGACACTTTTTTGTTTTCCCCTTCCATGTTGAGGTCAAAGGTCAGGGTCAATACTGTACACAATACTGTTATTCATTTGTGTTCAGTCACACTAGCTCTGAAAGAAACCATTTAGCTTTCACTAAGTCAGATGTGTGCAGATTAAGCTGTATGTGGCGTTGCTATTTGAGCTGGAGTAACCTGATGTCTGAATGTCTGCCCGTGTCTCTCAGAGATTTGAATTTTTCACCGATTACTTCTGATTGCTTACCGCCATGTAAGGCCTGCAGCCTGCATCTCTGGTCTTGGCTATGGAGTCCACCAGCTGACCGCTGATGCCAAAGTCACACAGCTTGATATTACCCCTTCGGTCCATTAGAATGTTGGAAGGTTTGATGTCTAAAATGAGAGAAAAAGACAATTTCATTCTGAGTAACATTAATAGAATTGATCCAAGGATTTGATTGCAAGTACCAATATAAATGTTTTGATTTTGCCAATAGCCAATATTTTGTGCTGACATTAAATAAATAAAATAAATCACCATTTTACTTGTGTATTAAGGGACAGAGTGATCTTTAAGTTAAATTACACGAGTGGAAATCAATATTCCATAAATACTGGACCTGAATTCTAATGAATTCAATTGTCCAATTTTACAAACCATATAAAGACTTACCTCTGTGAATTATTTTCAAGTTTTCTTTTAAGTGGTTCAGTGCTTTAACGGTCTGTTGAAGACAAAATAAAACACATCACTTGTTTCGCTGATATGCATGGTACGAAATCAAAGTGTATGATGAAAAAGGGAATCATCTACTAACCGCTAATGTTATTTTGCCTAATATTTCCTCTGGAATGACGTCATCTAATGCACAATATACATATTTGTAGAATTTGTCTAATGAGGTAGACATAAGTTCCATACAAATCCAACAGTCCCCCTGAAACAAAGAGTCAAAGTTAGTTTCCAGTTTAGGCAAAACATCTAGCGTCTGCTGGAAGTGGCTGGGACTGGTCTGGGGTCTATCACATCTGATGCAGGCACATGTAATACACAGTCAGTATTAAAAGGCAGAGCGTGATGTGGTGCATTTGAGGTCAGTGAGTTTTCGCCAAACCTCTCTGAAGAGAGCGCCGTAGAACTGAACAATGTAGGGACAGTCACTACTCCTCATCACCACGTCAAGATCCATCAGCAGCTGCTTCTGCTCCTTCTCATCCACAGTGGAGCGAATCCTCTGAGAGACACACACCACAAAAACACTTTTACAATTCTGACTTATTCTTTGAAATTAATTTGATTGTCTTTTATGTGTTTCTATTGTCAATTTAAGTGACTAAAGCCCCCAGCACACGGTGAGATCTTCCACCTTGTGAGATGGGTTTAATAAAATCTTGCCTGCCATCTGTGTCAAACTGTAAAATAACAATTTTGAGGCATGTCAAATTGTGCGATTAATACCTGATGAGTTGCAGTAGTGTTGAAGTCGAGCTGGTCAACACTAACTTTTAAGACTACTAAGATATCATTTGCATATTGAGACCTGATTACAAAGCAGGCAGGATGAGGAGATGAGAATGCTTCTTGATACCAGGTGTAAAGGCCAGTGGATCAGATGTTCAGATAAAGTATCCAGATACAGATCACATGTTAATACCAGGTGGAAATGAGGCCTTTGTTTGGTAAAACAAAGGCACCACTGGTGATTATCAAACTAACTTCCTCCTGGTGTTAGACCTGCAATGCAGCAGTGAGTTTCCCCGCCACATTTCTACCTGACTGTGACTGATGAGGCTGTTTGGCTCTACTTTTCCCAACTCAGAAGGTTCCCCGGCCCCTGCCACCCCCGACATGCTGCGACTAGCTGCTCTGATTACTTACTGCAAAGCAAACGTACGCATCACCTGACGAGCTAAATCACACATGCTGACTCATCTCGTCTCATTATTAATGTAGTTACAAGATGGCGGTTTAAACAACTGCCTGAATTATTAAATATGTGGCTTTTGCTGTTTTTCCCCCGAAGATTAAAAAGCATGATGTTGTATTTCATAAAAGTTTTATAATTTCTGTCAGGGCGCCTGCACTGCAAAACGCTGTGGGAAACCCTGTGTCATTTCATGCCTTGTAGCTTCTTCTCATGAACAAAAATACTGCAGAAATTCTATAATTTGGATGAAGGAACAACAACTCGGCTTAGCTGCATGGCCTTGAAGGCAAAGGTAGATTCATTGTTGTCCTGGATGAGTTAAACTCAGGTGAGGTGTGTCTATCAGCAGGTCACCTTGACAGCCATGATCTGGCCCGTGGGCTTGTGGACCATCTTGTTGACGGAGCCATACGCCCCGCGACCAATCTCCCCGAGGTCTCTCAGATCCTCTGCTGTAAAGTCACAATGCTGCTCCGGAGAGATCTTCAGCTTCCCCGACGACTCGATACTGTGTGTCCGCAGACGCTCTCTGGAGGACAGAGGATGGGGTGAGACAGGATTGGACGAGGTAACATATAAGACAGAGTAGGAGGAAGAGGCCGCGGGAAGGGGAGGGAGGAGGTAGAGGAGGAGAAAAGACAGTGTGGAGCCATGAGAGGAACATGCATTATGCATTAATGTGGATATGATCAATATTTAATCAGTAATCCCCAAGCTTCTGTGAATGTGAAACATTTAAAGGTTCCATGAAGTGGCTTCGTAACCTGAGCTTTCTTATGTGATTTGACTCTTTGATGGGAGTGGAATTTGGGAGGAAGCTGATGTGAAAGTACAAAAGTAGGCTGGAAAAAGACTGGCCGACGGTGGAAGCTGTTGGGGATCACTTCCTATCTTCATCCCCCCAAAATATGAAGTAGGTGAGGATGAAAAGAAATGAAAATATTTTTAACCCACCATCAGGCCATACATGTTTGAGTCTTTGGCTGTGGACATTGCTGCCAATGATGTTGATGAATGGCACTAAACGCACCAAATTTACTAGTGGCTGACTAGCTTAGAAGGCCTGCAGGATAAAGGTTGGCTGGCCTATACTTTATTTAAAACCGCATTTTATTAGATGGATTATTTTTCATTTGGTCATTAATGTGGGACCAGTTATCTTTTTTATATATAATTTCTTCTTCTTTTTAAAAAAATTTTTTTTACACAAACGTAACAATTTTTGTTTCATGTGAAAGTTCTTTTTTTCACGCAAATGATTAATAACGTCTTGTTACTGTACTGTCACAGGTTGTTGGTGCTACTCCTATCTCTTGGAGGAGCACCTAGAGCGTTAACGACAGGCTAGCAGCTCTGTTTTAGTATCGAGCAGCCTACAAATCTTAAAGTCATTCCTGATTACTAATATCATGATGTTATCGCATTCTTTAGATTAGTCCTCGTCCCCTCAACACTTTTTTACACAGTTGTGATGCTGCATAGGGCGTTGTTTTTAAAAAGCAACTTAACACCCCCTGAAGGTCTCGTCTTTGCTGACCTCCAGTGATTTAACTTTTCACCTTACTGCTGTGATGTACAGGTGTACTCCAGGACCCAGTGACATCACTGTTGGGTGTGGTTACAGGTTCAACAGAGGACATCTCTGACCACACTCAACCACAGTACCAAGTACCTTTGAGGCCTGGCATTAGGAGTTTCTGACCACTAGTAGTGCTATGGAGCAATGTTTTCAAGAGGGGGTCCTTGTTTGTTTCTCAAACACACCCACAAAGACACATGTGCTGTTATAAACAGTCCAGCTGATGGTTTCATGCTATTCCACTGATCAGCAGTCGATGACACGCCAAGAAACACAGGATACACTGGCCCAGATGTATGATCTAAAACCAAAACAATGACAACAGAGTTCCCATGAGCTCATCAGCTGTCTCTACTCACATGTGAGGATTCTGGAAAGAGGGAGGCGTGGGATTGAGCGGGAGCCTGGAGGCCGGTTTCACTGGAGGGTTGGCGAAATTCAGCTTCAGAGCTTTACGTTTACCTGACAGGAGGGAGAGAGAAACAGATCCAGATTGCCAAAACATGCACACCACACTGTGGGTTCAACCAGCTGGTGCAAACAGAGGATTCACACAGTGTGATAAAATGCTTGTCTTACCTCAGCAACTTCTGTCTCGACACTCTTGAGATAAGCCTTTACATGTGTGCAATAAGCAACAGTAAGAGATTTGTGCCACAAAACTTCCAGTGACCAAAGTACAAGCAAATTGTTGTGCTTTGTACAATTCAATCTGGCTGATAGGTCAGTGGAGAATGGTGAGGAGAAACATGATTTAAAGATCCAGTCTATTGAGAACTGTTCTCACACACAGACCGACCTTTGGGTTATCTCAAGCTCTTCAAGATCAGAGGAAGCACAAAATGCATTTTGAACACAAGCACAGTGCCCAGATGTCCAGGGGTTCCCAATACTCAGATACTACGCCAGTTCTTTTAGCTGTATGAGATATATTTTCCTCCAAATAATATTCCAGTTATAGGAATCGTAGCCTTACAGCAGGATACTGATATTGGGAATCCCTGTCCAAAACATTTCCATTGAGAACTTTTAAAAAAATGTGCAATTCAAACCTGAACAGTTCCCTTGAGATATCAAAGTGACCCAACACTTAAACAGTACTTGATTCCAATTTAAGACTGAATCAGGTCGACAGTGTCTGTCACCTGTAAGTGTATATTAGGATGCATCTCCAGAATGTAACTGGCAGTTAGGCTAGCTGCTATGCAAAGTGCTGAGTTTAAGTGTTGAGTCATCTTTGCCATGCCCTGTTCGACCCGCTCTTGAGTGCAAACAGATCCCTTAACCTTTAAGCCCCGGTGCAAATGGATCGCTCTTGGCCATAACTGAAGTTGTGACAGTTCATAGCAGTGAACAGTGGACAGACTCCCCAACTACCAGAGCACCACACAGGCTGTTTCAATAGTTTACAGTGGCTTCCTTTCACCTGTGATATCCACTTAACTATGAGCATGATAAACACACAGAATATGGAGCTAAGTAAGAACGCTGACTAATCAGAGGCAGCAGTACGCCCAGTCATCAGCCAATGACTGAACAGAAACATGGCTCAATGAAAGTCAGTGAGGAAAGGAAACCACTTTAGACTACTGAGGCGTACCCACAAAGAGTAGAGGTCGGTGTGCTTTGTGTGCGAGTCTATTGCTTACTTTGGGACACTCCAGACAGGCTTATCTGAAACCCTGAAGTAAAGAAAAAACATTTTACTACATTTTCTTCGGGCTTGTTTAAGTGTGAGTGGGTCATTATTCAAAAGTGCCATCCCAGCGAGAGCCAATGCTGAAAGTGGAATACAGGTCGGGTTACTCTGAATGTGCTTTAGCTGGTGAAAGAAGCACCATATTTTGGTGGGCCTGGTTCAGTGCACTGCCATGCAGCTGTACCTGTAACATGATGTGGTTCCGTTGTATTCCCAGTGGAACGAGGAATATTTTTTACAGGTTTAGTCAATACTAGCCCAGTAGCAGAATGCATTAAAATGACTATGTGATGCTTTGGTCAATCTCTTCTTTTACCCCCTGCAGTGATCACTTAAGTGCTATTTCACATTAAACGACAAAAATGAGTGACCCCGAGACTGAAAAGTGGCTGATGCTTTATTACTCTTGTTTTAGTGGCATATGCCCATTCTAAGTGATTTATCACTGTTGGCCATTGGTATGCTGCTGCTGTGTGCCACATGATAACATACCACTCAATGTTCCACTGACAGGTGCCACTTTTCACTGGCAGATACCGTGTCCAACTGGTGGCTTAGGCCAAAACATGACATTGGAAGATAATCCTGATGGCCAGCTGCCTGTCACTGATGTTATGAATGCTATCCAGCTTATTCCTAGCCCTTACCTTGCACACATTATCAAACAAACAAGATATAACGTGGTAAGTGAGCTTTAGAGGTGGTGGTGAGTGGTTTGTTGCCTTTAAACAGAGCCAAGCTGGCTGTTTCCAGTCTTCGTGCTAAGTTAGTCGAATGCTGTCGATGCAGTACCTTTGTATGTATTGTACACACAAGAGTGGTGTCTTCTCATCTAACTCACTGCAAGAGAATAAATACGCATATATACCAGATTTATTGAGTGTAGCCCTTCACAAAATTTGATGACCTGTATGTCAATAGGCGTTATGTCAATTTTTTACTGTAAGAGGTCGTCATATGCCAGTGAGCAACACACCATATTTTATATGTCATATGCCAGTTGAACAGCAGTGGCAAGCCAATAGTCAAAGTGGCACACCATGTGCCAGTGGAGAGTGGCATCTATCTGTGGAACACCAGTGACAAGCTGTTTCTAAGTGGCACACAGCAGTAACATACCATGATCAACAGTGGCATATGCCAGTGAGAAGTGGTATTCGCAAGTGGAACATGTTTATAAATGTCGTAAGTCAGTGGAACAGCAGCGGTATACCAGAAGTTAACAGTGGCAAACTACTAACAACTGGCATTTGTCACCAAAACAGCCACATTCTGATACCTGTGCTGCTAAGAAAAACACTCCCAGGTGGGGTTGCTTGATGCAGTGTCTCATCACATGGGGTCTGTCTACTGTGTCTACAGAAGATCATACTAATGGAAAGTTGATTTTGAAACATGCAGATAAGCAGATAGAAATACAGCTTTTACAAAAGAAAATATAGAAATTAAATTTTGAAACAGACAGAAAAAAAAAGATCAACAGAAAAAGGTGGATAGGGAACAATTTAAGGAATTCCTTTGCCAAGATATAATGGCTTAATCAAACACAATGTACACAAATAAGCCCCAACAGCAGACTAAAACCTAGTAAAATGAGTGTGAATACCTGTTTCATTTTGACATCTCCAGCAGGTGTTGGTTTCTGTAAGGTTTAGATAAAACATTTGACACTAGACATCTGCCACAGAGTAAGAACATGCAACTCAGATCTGCTGACCTCTCTATACATGAACTGTGCTGCTCTTTATTAGCTCACGAAAAGTCAATCAATCAATGGAAATGCCGTCCGTTATCCAGCAGCTGCCATCAACACATCCATTATCGGACACCACTCAGTCTGACGTGCTGTAGCACATCACACACCACACAAACACACAGCCTACTGTATGTAAACCGGTTTATCACTCATCATTAGGTGTGATTGCATAAAAACGTTTATGAGTAACGTTATAATATGATCCCAAACTAGCTTAATGCTACCGTTACACACCACAGACTCATCCGGCTTTGCTGCCACTGGACGGAGCTTTGCCAGTCTCTATATGACCTGTATCAGCGGACAGTGATGTAGCTCACAGCATCTTATCGAAAACACTGGTGACTCAAATAGTTAAATAGGCTAAAACAATTGTTAGCTTGCTGTAGGTTTTCGGTCCGATAATGGATTCAGCTAGTGTGGACTCAGAGGTTAGGTTGCATCGCAAAACATTTTATCTATCTAGAAATGTACAGACCTGTCTCACGTTAACAAACGGCAGACATATTGTTTCAGTGCCATATAGTAGGTGTTTATTTGATGCTATCACATTATTTAACAAGCTGAAATCTCGACACAAGTAACAACATATTAAACCAGAGGGACCTCGGCGACGTTGTCAGACGACTGAAGCAAATTCATCACCAACATTTAAACATTAATGTCGACATTGTGAATATAATTACTAACTATATCTAATTTTAACGGTATTATTTGTATCACTTATTTGCCATGGGGACAGCGGTGCATTCAAACAGTGGCCTGGCTTAGCAGAGAGACACTTCAGTGTAGGCCTTGGTGGTACTTGTAGCAGCCTGCTGCTAATAATATCGGTGAATACACATTCATTGAATGCGTCTTTACAATGTCACACGCTTGAGATGGAGGTTTGGTTTCTTATGAGGCTCATGCCGGGCTCAAGGAACGAAAACACTTCACTGTGCCACTACAGGTCTGTCGCTTCAGCAGCAAACGGGGGGCTACTGCATCACTGCTAACCTGGTAGCCTGGGAGCTACTTCAAGCTAGGCAAAGAAAGCTCGCGCGTTAGCGGAAACTGCGCAGTTCAGCCTTCAAAATAACAGTACAGTTTGACAAACCTTCAACTATACTATTCAAAGTGAAGCAATGAATTGTTTGGTACTAAACAATAATTGTAGGTTGTGACTGTTTTAATATTTTGATTTACTATGTTTATCATGTCAACACTGAAATGTGTAACACAGCCTGAATACTAACTTGTAATACCCAGTATTTAACATGCCATACATTATTTGAAGAGAAATGATGAGTGACCTTACGTTTAGGATTAGCAAGTTATCTACACAAGCAGCCCGCTATGTTTTCTAATAACTACAAAGGCCTAAAATTAAAAGGAATTTTTCGCGTTTGTAAACACAACAAAATGTTGATTAATGTCAAATGGACAACGGCGCGGATTTTATTTTGAAAGTTCTGACCGGAAAGTGTCAATTATTGTGTCTCCCTTGACTACAGTTTTCTGCTTCTGGGAAGCTATAAGCTACCTTTTCCTACTAACTCCAGTGTCTTCAGTTGAAACAGAAAAATAAAATAAAAAGGAAAGGCCATTGTCGCCTACCTTGCATGCTGCTGCTCTGCGTCTGCTGGTGAAAATGGTGCGACGTGGATCCTACAATGTTGCTGCTGTTGCTGGAGCTTGTGGAGTTGCTGTCAGGACTGGGAGTCGCCATTGTTGTGTTGGATTCCGGCAGCAGCGCTCAGGCTGCAATGCAGAGAGTGAAACTTCGCCCTCTCTGCCTCCACACGGGACACTGCGCCACTTGAACGCAGCAGCTGCACCACGTCCACGTCTGTGCCGCTGCTGCCTTCACGGCCCGTCGGCTGTCGACTTGACAACGAAATATTTGACATATTTCTATCACTTATGCAAATCAGCACACTCTCTACGTATTATATCCCCTCTTTATCTTATCATATTCCCACGTGCTGTATTGTATATACTGTATCAACTCAATTTCCCACTTTTATCTTCTGTGATTTAACTAAATAGTGAACACAAAAGTAGGTGTGCTCCTTTAATCTACATTGTGAAAGACTTGAGATAGTAGTTTGACAAAATAACCTTCAAGGTCTACTTACTAACTAAATCAGAGCTTTCAACCACATCTCATGGTCTTTGTCAGTGGATGGAGTTTGCAGTTGTCATGGAGATGGCTAAGTTAAAAAGAATGCCATGATTAGGTAACTCCATCTGTCGATGAAGATGCAGTTGGCAGCTCCAGAAAAAGCCAGCAAGTTGACCTTGAATGAACATTATTTTATCTAGCACTCTTTTCCTCCCCCAAATCATCTCTTCCAACTGTTTAACATGTTTGTCAGTGACACTTTGTCCTGTTTTGTGTAAGTTGTTTGTGACAGGATCTTAGTGTTTATGTCTCTACTGTCTGGTATTTTTTCTTCACATAAAACAATTTGCAATTAGTGACAAATGATCTATCACCACATTGTCATCTACAAGCAAAAACCTCATATAGCGTTAATGCATTACCACGGTGTCAAGGGTGATGTCAAAGTTGGGGTTCATAATCCAACCTCAAGTGATATTTGTCTCTGAAAAATGAACTTTCCTTTTCCTTTGCAGATAAAAGCTTGTAACTACCACTTTCCCATGTAACCTGAATGCAGCATTAGATGTGAATGTGAATTTAGCCAGGCATGGAAGCGCAACTTCTGCTGGTATCAAGATTTTTATTATGCCTCATATTGTTTTACATTGTAAATCATACAGATTTGCACTTATCTTGTTCTGATCTTTTCACCTGAAAACTGGGTAATATATCAGTTATAGTTACACTGCACTGATCAAGTTTCCCACCACATTGCACAATACATTGCTCAGCAAATAACAGTACAGGAAAATCAGTTATGTGCTATGTGCAACATGCAAAAAGGCAGCAATTGCAATAGAAAATCACTTATAAATATAAGTGATTAAGTAAATATAAATATGCAAATTCTATCATTAAACCTCGAGTGTATAATATATTATGTCACACTTTGCAAGGATTAAAAAAATAAAAACTCATAAGTGCAATAAATTATTTGAGGTACTGCATTTGTTCTGCTGAGGTAAGTGGACATGACACACTGCATCTAAAATCACAGACCAGAGCGTATGCGAGTTCAGAATATACCTCTAAATCCCAAGATATGCAAAAAAATATAGCCTTGACAGCTTCAGTAATCTATGATTCTTAATTACAGCATGTGTCACATTGCTGTATGATCTGCATCACTTTGGCATCCTGGAAACAGAAACTCTCGATCTGCCACCCTCCCGCTCCCTTTCAGCACCATCCTGTCCTCGTACACAGAGACCGTGCCAAAGGCGTTGCCGTCAGGCGGTGTCTCGATCACCCCCTCTAACGTCAGGTGGTGCACTCCCGTGTCTTTATCCCAGTAGTATCCACCATCGTGGTCGTGTCCAGCCATGAAACACACCACACTGCTGTGGGACCGTATGATGGCCAGAAGCTCATCAAAGTTCCAGGTGAGGCAGATGGGGTCTGTGGAGTATGGGTGGACAGGGAGGTGACCTGGGCAGGAACAAAAACATCTGGATTTCTGGTATAGTAGCACTTGCAGTACAGCAGATGATGTACACAGTAGATTTCATAGACTGTAACTGATACTAATTTCATTTTCAATTAATCTATACGTTTTTTTTAATTAATTCTTTAGTCTACAAATTGTACAAATATAGTGATAAATGCCAATCTCAAGTTCTCAGAGTGCAAGGTCACGTCTTCACGCTGTCCAACCAAACAGTCCAAAGCTTAAAAGCAAACTCGAGAGGCTACATTAGCCGCAAGTCAAATCACAATGTCTGCTGTGAAAAAGGACTGTTGCACTTTGATACAGATTGAAAAAAGAATGGTCAAAATTGGTGCAGCAGAGGCTGAGACATCCTGACTTAATCCAAATGCATAATGCAAAGATACTGTCTTTTTGTGAGTGGTCCACTTCTTCCAAACTCCACACCTCCAGTATGCAGCTCAGGCCTTCTGTCACACATTTATAGTCTCTAAGTCCAACCTGACGCATGTGTAACTAAGTGATGTCACTCGGGTTATTTTCTCACACTTGACGAAGCTCCTCCAGAGACACAGAAGACATTACACAATTGCTTTCACAGGCTGAGCAGGACTCCTCATCACAGACCTTTCTTATTAATTCAGAGCTTCTTCTCCAAACTCCAAAAAGACAACATGTATGCATTTTTTAAGACCAAAAAACCTTTGATGTTCTTACTCGGATCCATACTCTCAATGGAAACCTAACTGACATCAGCATACATGAGTTTTTATCTATAAGGCCCTTTATCTACGTTGCAGATATTTAACATCCTTAGATGAGTTCAAAGTAAACAACCATGACACCAGACCACAGAATAGGTTAGCTCTGAAAGTTCCTTATACCAACTGTGGACTGGGGAAGTGGGAACTGGGTTTCCGGTACGATGCAACTGAACTGCAAAACAAACTGAAGTCAGGAACACTCATTCCTCTGAGGGACTTCAAAGCTCTACTTGATATTTTCAATACTATTTGTGACTGTTTTAATTAGTACATGTGTGTGTGGCGACTGCTTTGAGGGAATCAGTTGTCTTGTTGTAATGTTGTTAAGTATACATGTAATTTGTTCTCAGGGCTCGCTTTTAAAAATGATCTCTGACTAACGAATGAAGTCTGACTAACTACCAACCACCCGGGAAACTTTGGCGTGTGAAATGAGTGGAGTGCCCCTTTAAAAGGGACACTTCAAAAGGAAAATTAGTGGTAGTAGTGGTAACTGAGGAAGACAACAATGAATACTGCCTGCACACCCACAGGTGCTCTACTTCAGCAGTGGTATAAATCACACTGTGTGAATCCCTCTGCTTTTTGCCATATTATTTCTGTAGTTGACAGCTGTTAAGACTGTCATAATGTGTGTATGTTTGATGCTCTGACTTGCTGTGAAGGTGAGTATGTCAATTAAATATATCATTGTGAAGTGCAAAAAAAGATCACAAATAGATATAGCTGCTGTTCAGAATTATGTAAAAGTTACATTTAGAACTGAAATTGAAAAAAACAAGAATTTAAAACACAGCTTGCAAATAAACATAAAGATACAGATACTTTAT
This sequence comes from Oplegnathus fasciatus, assembly GCA_003416845.1. Lineage (NCBI taxonomy): Eukaryota > Metazoa > Chordata > Actinopteri > Centrarchiformes > Oplegnathidae > Oplegnathus > Oplegnathus fasciatus. The sequence goes on along the minus strand of NTHP01000290.1, from coordinate 687,929 downwards.
TACAACGTGCACACAGTGTGTTTATGAAACAATGGGAAAGGCACTGCTGATGAGAGATGATGGCTTTTACTGTCATTGTTGTCACTCCATCAGCTCTCAGATCAAACTCAGAAGACAGAAACCACAAAAAGAGAGCTTGTTTTGTCACTGAGCTGATGTGTTGGAGCAGGAGCATCAGTGGTGCGTGAGAGGCAAGTGTACTCAAAGCCCACTGTTAAAAAGGGGCTTGTGAATACCCTGCACAGCACTACACAATGGGTAGCAGCTAAAAAAGCCTGTATGACTAAGCTGTGAGTCATAGTGGGGGCAACTGGATAAAAAAACTGTTGGGTTATGCTGTCAAACATTGTTAGATAAATCTGGTGGTCATTTGCCACCATTTTATCAGAACCTGCTCATTTTAACTGTATTGGAAAGTGTTGACATGGATCAGCAGCAGCTAACCTGCTGCGGCTTTCGTCACACAAATTTCACTGGAATTTCTGCAAATGTCTGAACGATATTTACTGACTCTGTTTGAAAGAGGCCAGGAATCAAAAATATTCGGCTTCATTTACACTTTGTAGATGCTGCAGGTTTTACTTACTGACAATTGTGACTCTTTCCCGTTTCTCATCGGCTGAGGACAGAACAGAATCAAGCCAGTTCAGCTGGTCCTTACTGAACCCACCATTGAACATTGTAAACCTCTGCTCCAGGCCCCGAAACACTGAAACAAGAACACGTTGTATATAAATCATAATCTACTGGCTCATTCACTAGTAGTCACCCTGGTGTCTGTGAAGTGGCTTAAGAGTGACAAAAAATGTAAATGAGTGGATTTATTGAATTATCAAAACTGGGGTCCATTCTAAATCCATAAACTACATGGGGAAATCCAGGTAGAGAGTTTGGAGTAAGGGTGTCTCCTCTCTACAACTACTGCAGATTGACAGTGTACCATTGAGGTAGGTACTTCACATTAAACTGCTCCAGTAGAGCTGCTCAGGGACTTTACAGTGACTACAGTGATTTTTGATATAGCCCTGGTCTAATGTGGCCTGAATGATAGAAAGAAACACAGTGAAATCACACCTTTGTACTCATTTTTCCAAATAGAATAAACATTAACATTAGCCTCCATAAGCTACTGGTCATACCAGACCAAGTAAGGCTGTAACAACAACAGAGGGATACTGTATATATCAGAAGTTACATATTCTGGCTTTAACTCATGAAGCCAACTTAAATCTCGCATTAGAATAAAACTATTAATAAATTACATACTACAATATAAAATACATTTAAAAATGTAATATTCATTTAAATTATTTATAAAATAGTATGGACATAATATAAAATAGAGTTGTGACATGTTAGCAGGTCAGCATACCTGGGGGACAGTTGAGATCCTCGTTGCTGTTGTACTGTTTTATCAAAGTCATAGCCTCGCTGTACTGCTGGCTGGACTTGTCTCTGCCCAGCAGGCTCACATCATACGCATCCAGTACGACAAATGTAAACCCGGGGAACGGGCTGAAGTGGTAGGCATATATATCAGTGCCAGCCCGGGCTCCACTCAGGCTCCTGTCAGAGTGGAGGGTGCTGTTGAGCTTTGAACGCAGCAGTGTGCTCCTGCTGAAGTTATAAAACTCGTGGTTTCCCCACACATGGTGGACCTCCACGGGGCTGGAGCTGAACTGTGTCAGCACGGTGTCCAGCGCTCGGTCGGAGGCGTCGTGGCTCTTGTTGAAGCCGTCAATAATGTCCCCCAGCTGGAGGATGAATTCTGGTTTGACAACCGACTCGGACCAACTTTCCTGGGCATTTCTCAGCAGCTGGAGACTGCTCCGGTAGTACCGCCTCCTCGTCCGGGAGTAATTGTATCCGTCGTCAAGATCTGCGTACTGAATGTCGGCTATCACGCCGAAGGTAAACAGCGGCGTTTGTTGAGGACAGTCGGTCATTCTCGGTGTTGTCTTCGGAATAACTGCTGTCTGAGCGCGTCCGCTGTATCTGCCGAGGAGGCTGACTGTACAGGAAACCCCCACCAGATACCGGTATCCTCTCAACCCCCTGACATAGTGAAATCCAGCCAGGCTGTTCAGTTCAGGGCAATGCTGTAGTTCCTCTATCGTCCTACGCGATGACAGTACAGTAATCACGCAGTCGATACTGCGACTGACAAGTAACGCACAATAAAAGCAATGACTTCCGGCTGTATCCTTCAAAATAATGCTGTTACAAAACAATACATTTTTATGTTGTGTGATAGTGAAAATGCCATGTCACGTCAACAGCCCTCAGATGTCTTTCTCTTTCCTGGTCGGCACCTGAGTTGGCAACCCATGATGTGTGTTGGCATAGTAACAGGTATAACAGGAATTTACCTTCCTGCCCAGAAGTGCCTTACCCGAGGTTTTTAACTACATGCCGGGATATGAATGTTACATATAGCCTATCCCCTTCCGGTTCTCAGGTTATTTGTGTTTGGCTGAAAACCCTGACGGTAAAGGCCATGGATATTGACAACAAGTGGAGTTGGTGTAGCAAAATGGCCGCCTAATGCTTCAAGGGTAGTTGACGAATAGGCAGTAAAAAAAACATTTTTTGTAAAATACAATTTTTGAAAGAAAAAATACATATCTTTATGTAGTGTGAAATCTGATATTTGAGAGAATATAAGGGGTCACTAATTTTGTCAATTCTTTCACTGTTTTTTGAACATTTTCACTGAACTGCAAGAAAAATGTTTAAATAATATACAAATAGCATGAGATTTATCTTAATTGTTAGACACTCATTTTCGTAGTGTTATTTATTTAATATAAAATTATGAATAACACTATTTTTTCCCCATGACTTGTTAGACTTTTTCTTTTTTTCAATAAATGTGAGTCAAACTTTGCTATCATCCTTTCAAAACTCTTGAAAATCATACCAATTTAAGATTAATGATGATCATATCTCCCCTAATGCAACACTCAACTGTTTTTTAAAGATAGTTTGAGATAAAAAGTAATTTTGGTACTGTCACACCATAGGACATTATGTCACACTAAAGGACAGAAATGGTAGTTATTGCATTAAAGAACGACAAAAACAATCTCAACTCATTATAAAATGATTAGCTCGTTATCCACCAATGTCATTAAAACTTCATTTAAACAAGACTAGGTGAACCTAGTGTAAGCCGTGCCAAGTACTTTCAACAATGAGTTGTCACTCAGTCAATCGGTATGTTACTGAAACTCTTCTAGAGCCTCCCCGCTGTGCAGCACAGCTAAATATGATTGATACTCAAACTATATTCATCAATGTATGTGAATGAATTTTTGAAAGTGGCTGCATTTTTTAAGGCAACATTTCAATTCTATTTACTTTCTGTGTTGTTCTCTTAGGATCTCCTCCCTTCTGTTCATTGTCTCTCTACACTTCCTTGTCCTCTCTCTCTCACTCATTTCTCTCCCTCAGTTCTTTCTGTCTCAAAAGAAGAGTGAAGTATCACATTTATGTTTATTTTTATGACACTTTATAACTGTACAAATTTTCTGCAAGAACAGCAGAAAAATATTTTAATGTAATGATTGCATTTAAAAACACAGAAAATGGTCAAAAAAGAATAAAAAGGAGTTAAACAAATCTTATTTCATTATTTATAATGCTTCTTAAAGAGACCTTGTCCTCTTGTGTGGCATCTTTTTCCTCTGGTGTGACAGTACAGGTGACAGTACAGGTGTCACACCGGTGGACATTTTCTGTCACACCAAAGGAAGTTTCAGCCATTTTGGTGTCAGTTGATGACCTCACTATTCCTAGCTAACCTGTCATTAGCAGTTAGCAAGAAACATTTGCATAATTTTCCATAATTATGTAGTTTAACATCCAGTTTTTCATTAATAAATATAATTTTAGGGTGTCACACCAAAGGACAACAAAACTTAACACTTTTATATTATTTGAACAATTCTGACAAAAACGTACCACGTGCACATGTCAAGGGGTTCACAGGGGGCTTCAGTAGCATGACATTGAATGGGGTCCTTCAACTAAATAAAGTTGTATGTGGAATCGCCCGATTTAAAATCAGGATATGGTTTACAGTGACAAAATGTATCAAGTTCGCATGCTTTTAGAAACATATGGATGAAAAAAGGATTGCCATTTACTAAAATAGACACATGTAAAATTATGCCTGAGGTATTTATCAACATTTTCATGCTTTTCTATTTAACTTATAAAAGTTGTAATTTATTGAACCATGCTTGAGACCGTCACGCCACAGGACATTTTGAGATTTGGCTCAAAAATGTTAAAAATATAATAACAAAGCAGTTTTTATAACAACAGGTCCATGTAAAATAAAGAAATGTTTAACCATTTACTGCATTTTAAATGATGACAATACTAATTATATCCATTTTTATGTTGTGTGACAGTGAAAATGCCATGTCATGTCAACAACCCTCAAACATCTTTCTCTTTCCTGGTTGGCTCCTG
>NTHP01000290.1:651553-683434 GCA_003416845.1 Oplegnathus fasciatus | reverse complement strand
GGTATTCAGGGGGGTAGCACAAAATGCTGGACCCTGTACCTAGGCATTGCCCCTCCAGCTATTCACAGCTATTCATTCTAGTATCTCTGTGGGCCCTCCTCACATCAGGGCCCTGTATACTCCGTCCCCTTTGTCCCTCAGTCCTACGCCCTTGATGGTATTATCAGCACAAATGGTGTTCCAGTCATTTCCCAGAACCTAATTATAAATCATACAGTATAATTGAAGTTTTCCAGGAGCCCTCTCCAGNAAACAGAAGTGGTTCTGGAGCTGGTATCGTAATGCGCGCGCACACACACACACACACACACACACACACACACACACTTCCCTGTTGTGGTTATTGTAAATAATTCAATAAATTCATTTGATTCATGAAATTCACTTCCAGTGCTCTTTCTCTCACAAATATTTAGCAGAATGCAACACTGTGTGGAGTGCATTTAACAGAATGAAGCATGAGAAAAAGAAGGGACTCCTCGCCAGACAAAGGCATATTAAGTAAACTACAGAGCTGCTTAGGGTGGCGGTCTCATGGGAGCCCCGAACAAAATCTGTTTAGGGCCCCAAAAAAGGCTTAGACTGGCCCTGCAGCTACAGAGTTTAAACTTGTAATGGGGGTTTCTTCCATTTGGTTCTGTGGTTTTACATTATCAGAATGAAATGTGTCAGGTCAGAAAAATGATGTTGTTCTGTAAAGTGCCACAGGGGGGCACTGCACTATATGAAAATCATAATTACAGTAAGCAATGGAAAGTTTCCAGTTGCCACAACCATACAGCTTTATTAAAAAAAACATTGAAAATACAAGCTTAAATTTATTAATATATTTATGTTCTTTTGCGTTTTAAACAAAGCTTGAAAGATGCTGGATTGTGGACTGATCACACAGGTGAGTTCTCTGCCCCCTCTTCTGCTGAAGCGGTTTCCTTTTCCCTGCCTGACAGAAGAAAACACACAGACACAAACACTTACTTAAGTGCAAATTCTGATCTAATCTTTTTCCTTGTCTCACTTTCAGGACTATTTTGTCCACCCCCTGTTGAGTACAGAGTAACAAGCCCAGGTTTGTCAGTGTTTCTCCTCAAGTAGTTTCGATGATTTGAAAGTCAACTTTGGACATTTTCTAACCAAATTCAAAAAAGAGTTTATCTTCTACGAATACAGACAGATACTGTAACACATGGGATTTTAAGGCTGATCCTGATATTCTTTTACACTAAATATTGTAAAATTTGACCATTTTTAAGCAAAAAAACCTAAACAAATAAATTAAATCTATACATACCTGGCAGTGTAGAGAGGGACTGAAACATTTAGACCATATGTAGAAATAAACAATACAATATACTGTATAGAAAATATCATTTAACAGTTGAATAAATAAACAAAATACTCAAAACATTTTACAGTTTGGTTGGTGGCTGGTAAAAATATGTTAGGCGGGTGGGATTGTACTCGGGTTATTTGGACACATGACTTCAGAATATCTAAAATCCTGGCTATGAGCCTGCCTGGTTGATAGATTCCACCTGAAGTGTCTTTGCCTGGAGTCCACAGCGTCAAGCCGGTGACACACTTGGGAATCCACTTGAGGATGGCGGTGGAGGCCAACTCGCCCCACTCACCCTCAGCTCGGTCCTGCAAAGGATGGAGGGAGAGTGAGACAAAGCTTCCTCTGAAATAGATTACTGTTACGCATTTTGGCTTGTACTGCAAGCAAAACACGTGTACATTTCCATCTTGATGTTTTCACAAATTACAGTAGGCCTCACCGAGTTCAGTATTTATTACAAGGAAACAGCATTACTGTGTGGAGCAAGGCAAGAATGAAAACATCTGCAAAGTCACTCAAGATGAACGATCACATCATGCATATAAAGTCAAACATGCATGTAGAACGAGCAAGTGTGCATACTGAAATAGAAAGGGACAGTGTCAGCAGCTGTGTATAAAGGCAGTGGCAGCACCTCCTCGGCTCCTCCTGAGGTCCCTAAGGTGAGATAACCCTCCCTGGAGCCCGGGTAGGGCGACTTCTGTGCTCTTATATTTTTACCGTTTTCCTCAACGGCCGCTGGCTGGAGTTTTAGTCAAGAGAGTTGTTATGGTTATGTTGTGTCTCATATCACAACTGGTATTCATTCAGCGCATCCTGACAAAGTTCCAGTTTTCCAGATTATCGTGAGGAAATAAGCTACATATATATAGTTTAACCAGTTGAAACAATTGGATTGTGTTGATGTTGAATTACCTGCTCTGCTTGGTGGTATTCACCATGCTGCTCACATCCAATGTCAAACACATACTTCCCCAGGCCAAATGGCTGCAAGATATGTAAGAATGGAACATTGAACCATTATTTAAAGTAAAACTATTGTTTATTACAACTTGGATTTTATTTTTGTAGCTCTAGCCATTGTTTCCATCAGTTAAAGTAACATTGTACTCACACAAGTAACTGCTGAGATCTGGGAACAAGGCAATATTGCTAAAAGTGAGTCAAACAAGGCAGCGAACACAAGCAGTCAGACGATCAGACAGGTTATAAAGAAGACAACAGTTTAACCTCTTAATTTAGAAGTCAAATCGTAATGTTGCTAATAATCCCTGTCGGTAAGCTGTGATGGATGTTTAAAATGTAAAGTTTGCGTAATAATTTTATTGTTCTCCTTTGTTTTCTCTTCAAAATAAGTTAAGCTAACTTGAGGGTTTACAACCTGTCTGATCATCAGACTGCTCATCACAACTGATCGAACGGTGGCCAGCAGCAAAAGTAAAACCCAAGTTTTCCATGAGCAGTTATTATAGCTTTATTCTGAAACTGGCAGCTTCACAGAGTTAATTTGGAGAGACTGACAAATTGTTGTGAAGAGATTTAACTGAATATTTACTTCAACTGAAATAATATAACTACTTGTATTCTGTACTATATTAAACCATCTACCTTATCACTTCTCTGACAGATTGATCAGGCCGCAGTAAAAGGTATTAAATATTTTCATTCATCGTTCACCAAGCATTTTGCGAATAAGTAATCAAAGTGGAACTTACATTATTGTTGACAAAGTTACCCTTGTATCTGTGGTTAGAGTGGATGTACTCTCCAGCTGACTCCATCTTGCCATTCACCCATGAGCCCTTGTACTTTGAGCCAGTTTGGTGGTAGTGGTAAATGCCCTGGCCATCCCTGGCAAACAGACAACACCACGGTTTTCAGTAGTTTTCAAATTCCCATTTTCTGCACCTAGTTGGAATGGATTTGGTAATGTGCAGGTAAAAAGACGTCACCTCTATGTTGAATCCAGGCTCAGTTTGGTTTGGTAGTTTTTCAGGGACTATATTTCATATGTAAATAAGTCCTGCAGTATACTGGAATACAGTCATTTAAAGGAGCAGTGTGTAGGATTAAGTGGGATCTATTGGCTGAAATTAATATAATATATAACATACATATGTTTTCATTAGTTTCATTAGTTTATAATCACCTGAAACTGTGTTTCCATTAGCTTAGAATGAGCCCTTCATATCTACATAGGGAGCGGGTCCTCTTCCACAGAGTCCGCCATGTTGCATCGCCATGTTTCTACAGTAGCCCAGAAGTGGCAGCTTGAATTTGGTGGCAATCGTTTCTATTTTCATATCGTCCAATCGTGGTTACTCGAAATTGTCAATCTGATCGCCAGGTTATGAGGTGATTTATAAAAGAGAGGGAACATTTTATTTAAAATACTTAAATATTTAAAAAATCTATTTAATAGCAATGTCTCCTCTATTCAAACAACGGCTCCCTTTTAAAAGTCTGTATGTCTGTGCTTGGTGCAACAGCATCATGTTCCGTTTAACATTATTATCTTATCTTTAATATCACAATCCAAATCATATCCATAACGTTAACTACTCTGATGGAGCGCAGGGCAAAGTTTTGGTGAGCAGGCATATGGAAAATGGAGATATCGCCGTCAGAGTGGGAGAAAATTGAAAGTGACAAACATATTTTAAGAGTTACAATTACATGAAAAAATGGCCGTGCAGTGTATGTAATGTAAGCCGAACTGATGAGCGGGACCTAATAATTTAAAATACACCATAAGTCATTTTGTAACTGTGACATACCTTCACCAGAAAGCGACATCATGCTAAAATAGCATATTTTGTAATAGGGATTTGGACTTGGTTCTCCATATGGAGAATGGAGGTCTGTTCTCCATATGCCGTCGAGACGGAAAACTGGTTTGTAATGAAGGCTTTAAAATTCACCACTCGTGCTGATTAACGGGGCTCAGCCGGCGGAGATGACACTCCACCACAAACATCTCTAAAAGCACAGTAGGGCGCAGATTCTACAGATTATTTTTATAACATCTTAGTTCTGATAGTAAGTTAGTTAAAATTGCCTTAATATCGGCGTAGGAAAAAACAATCATCAAGCGTGAATGAACCTGAAGGCCACCATAGGTTCTCCTACATGCTTGGAAAGGGAGGGGTGAGGGCAGGTGCATTCAGTTGGTTGCAATCTGCAAACTCACCGCTAGATGTCACTAAATCATTCATAATGCTCCTTTAATGCTGGATATGCAACCTAGACATCTAAAGGATTTCACCACATAGATGTAGTTTGAACTGCAAATCGACAAATCCATAATACTGGGTAGTTACAGCCCACCTGTGGGATTATGACAAGTAAAACCATATTTCTATTTTCTATAGCAGATAAAGTACACTCTCATGTATGTGTCTGTATCTTTGAGTTAAGATAAAATATATTCAAGCAGGATTTAAATTGAGAAGGCACAGGAGACAGTGGCTTCTGAATACAGGACTTGGTCAAACCCGGCAGACGAATGTGTGCTTTCACAAATGAAAACCACAAACATCTTCGTGACTGCAGACTGCAGATATACCTCATGTGATGCAGCCACTCTCCATCATACGTGTCTCCGTTGGGGTAAGTGTAGACACCATGACCCTGTCTCAGGTCCTCAACCCACGACCCTTACGCACAAAGAGAGAATTAAGAGTTTGGTTTCTGAAGCTCTGTGTTGGGGCTCCAGCTGGACTTGTGTCAGCTGAAAAAGAAGAAGAACTTAAGACTGTAAACATACATTTTAATAGACACCGTGCACACACACTAATGAAAGGCCCAAGTTGACAACTATCTCAGCTCATGTGCTTAAGCTTTATTGTACCTTCATATTTAGACCCATCTGGATAGTAGAAAGTGCCCTGTCCATGTTTCATGTTCTGGTAATAGTCTCCCATATATCTTGCCCCATTCTTGAAGCGATATGTCCCCTGTAAGACAAAACAGCCAAAGATAACTACACATTAGTCAGAGACGCTTTTTTTTTCAGGTCACGTAATGGAAACCTCTGTGGCAATAAGTCTTTCCATCAAGGACTGAATACTGATCTAAAAGTAAACAGCCAAGCATTAGTGAGAGAGCACTGCTTTAATTCAAAGTGTAGGCCTACATTGACCTCATTATACTTATGGAAAGAAGTCTACACTGAACTGTAATGAAGCTACTCCTCTTCAACACATCTGAAGGCTAAAAAGTCTCATTTTCATGTGGTGGACTATTTGGTTTAGCTTTTTAATCATACTTCTTCCTCACCATACATGTTGAGGGCATAGTAGGCTGCAGAAATCAACCGTTTATCTACTGTACAAGACTCTCATGATCATTATGTCCACGTCCATGAATGAGTACTTTGGACTTTGGACCTTTAGTCTTGACTTGAACTGGAGCAGAGCTAGTGGTGGATTTGATCTGGACTCAGCAAAGACACATGTGGTATCATACCTCTCCGTGTCTTTTGCCGTTCTCATACTGTCCCTGATAAACGTCTCCGTTGGGCAGAACAGCCTTACCGACTCCGTGCCTCTCTCCGGCTTCATTCCTGTCCCCTTCATACTCCTGCCCCGGTCAAACAAACACAACAGTTTGTATCCACAGACAGAGAAACACACACACACACACAGACGAGTTGTTATCAGCTGATAGGTAGTTCATGCTAACGTTAGCTTGATCCAGCTAACAACAGCAAACCGACCAGAGTGCGGTATCTAAGGCTACATAATGATGCTCTCTCACCCCGAGTTTACTGCGCTCATCGTCGAACTCATCAGATCCCACATCCGACATGGTTCTGTGTCACTTTCTAAGTCTGGACGACGGAAAGCGTTACTTTAAACGCAGGGGAGAGAAAGATGCTCAGCCAACTCCGTGCGCGCCTGCTAGTTTACGGTTGCCATGACAACGGCCAATCAGTTGTGCCGAGCTCTGTCTGCACCTCGCGAGAGCGCGCACAGCTACCAGGCACGTAAACATGATGATTTTTACTGTTATGAACGTTTATAGTCTTCAGTGTTTTCTCAGACTCAGCAGGGTTGTAGACAATGCAGTGGTCTGTCCACTGAACATGGTCGCCAACACGGACCACTGGTCGCTACCGCTAGGGGTGCTGAAGTGGTCCGGACCAGTTAGTGAGTGGTCTGTGGAGTGCTTTTTGTGGTCCTAATCCACCTTCTCCTTTCTCTAGCTGTGTTGGCAACGCTGTTAGCCGAACACATGTCAGAGATCATAATCCTTTGTCTATTAAATATACTCTATAATCGATTACGCCTTTATTCTTATTGTTGCACTGTATTGGTGAATCTATCTATCTATCTTTCTATCTAGCATGTGAGTAGCTATTTTATTTAACTGTAAATATGAGTGTCAGTGGTCCGTCGCGTGGTCCGCCGCACACCTCCTCTGTCTCCCCTTCTCTCTTCTCTCTCCTTTGGCTGTGTGCTACACTTTTGTTTGCTATTAATGCATTGTTTTTGTTGACAGACAAATAAACAGCACAAATCATAATATGTTGTCTATGAATTGTCCATTAAGCCTAGACTCTATCGTAAATGTACTGTATTTTGAAGTTTGTGTGATATATAGACAGATAGAAATGCACGCTTATATCTCGGAAGGCTATAGCCCGTCTCTCTCTACACTAAAACCTTTGTGCAGTCCTTGTGGTCGCCATACGGACCACTGGTCACTACCACTAGGGGGCGCTGAAGCTTGTGGTCCTCGTGCTCCAGACCATTTGTTCAGTGGTCTGTGGAGTACTCTCTTTGCATGTTTTGTGTGATTGTATGAAATTCTTTTATATAAGTTGATTTTATCCTATTAAAATATAACCACTCCACTGAAAGTGCTTATACAAAACATGCAAAGGGAGAGTACTCCACAGACCAGGATGTTAATTGTGGCCTTTAAAAGAAAAACAGTTTTGTTGAGGACGATCTAGAAAAAAATAGATCAAGTGCAAGAAAGAGGACAAATGAACATGTGTATTCATATTAAATTAACAGATTGTATTTATGGGTGATTAAGTGAACAATATAACCTAAATCCTGTCAGTGCAGTAGAAGTGGGATATCAACAGAGACCATGAAAATGCTTTCTTCACTCAGCAGAAATTTGAGCAGACCTCTGGCACCATCACATCAATGATGAAGTCAACATTTCTTAAGATGGTGTAATCCAAAGACAATGCTGACTTTACCACTTTGATTAGGTCTTCAAGCTGTTGGATACAGTAAAGGTGAATAGTCATCTATTCTTGGTCCACTTTCATAAAATCAACATTGTAGACAACAATGTCAACAAAAGTTCAGTTTAAAAAAAAAATCTGTCTATCATCACACAAACTTCAAAATACATTACAACAATAACAATACAGTCTAGGCCTAATCGACAACAGAATATAATTCATAGACAAAATATTATGATTCGTGTTGTTTATTTGTCTCTGTCAACAAAAACAATGCATTAACAGCTAACAAAAGTGTAGCACACGGCCAAAGGAAAGAGAAGAGAGAAGGGGAGACAGAGGAGGTGTGCGGTGGATTAGGACCACGCGATGGACCACTGAGCAACTGGTCGGGACACAATTTCCTTGATATGATTGGTCTGAAATGAATCTTGCAATATTTCTGAGGGCCAGGAGGGGGCGCCAAAATTGCGCCGAGATTTTTTCTAATTTTGACTTTTAAAAAAACAGGCTACTGTGTTGATATTTTCACCTTTATTGGACAGAGTGAGAGTGATGAGACGCCCAGGAGATGTGGAGATGCTCTTGTTCTTTTTTTGTCATAAATAAACATGCAGTACTTTCACTGTAGAACTGTTGAGACATTTTGATTGTGACGTCTGAAAATAAAAAAAAAATACATACACCCCCCAAAAAATTTGGATTTTGTTGTGATTCACATTTTTTCTAAATTGGGGTTATTACATGAGGAAAAATGAATGTCAAATTCACTCTGTCAAAGTCAATCAAATAAAGTAATTTGATTCTATCACAGTTTGATCTGAAGTGTCCTTACTGAGTGTTAAGGGGCACATGCATATTATCATAATGTATTCATTCATTTTCAGAATTTTAACCCTTTAAATGCCAGTTTTTGTGACGATAACAATAATTTTTATAAAAGAAAAAACACAAAAATGTAAATATTTTCAATATACTGAAGGCGAGGAGGAAGCTGTTTTTTATTATCACAGTCTGGGATATGTCAATGATTAACAATATTGATTTGTATGCATTAGCTATTATTTTGTGTGCAGTAAAGTAAAGAATCGCACCTGTTAATTTATAGTCCCTGTATTATTGCCTTCAAAGTGTTGACCTTCTATTAGCCTATACCTTATTTGCTCTCGAAAGAAAGCAAAAATACAAGATCACTTTGAACAAGAACAAGATTTATTTTTCAAAATTCAAGAACATTGAAAAAAAAACAGCATAATAGAAATACTAGTAGGCCTATGTGTGTGTGTGTGTGTGTGTGTGTGTGTGTGTGAGTGTGTGAGTGTGTGTGAGAGAGAGAGAGTCCGGTTCAGTTCAGCTCACGTGCAGCAGGAGCTGCAGTATGAGAATGTGTGGTCTTTGGAGATATACTTGCCACACTTGGTGCAGGTGGTGGCAATTTTCTTCTTCTTGCCGGTGCAGAACTCGCACAGCTTCCTCCTTTTGTTGGTGGTGCTGTCTGGCTCCCCGCTCTCCCCCGGGTTGTCCCCTGAGTGCTGTACATCAGCCACCATGGCGGCGGCGCCTGGCGTGCGGGGGAGGCGCTGTCTCCGCAGCATTTGCGGGGACACCAGCATTTTCCCCAGCTCCTCCATTAACAGCCTCCGTTTGAAGGTCTTGTCCTTGTTCCAGGAGGGATCCACGGCTGTCCACAGCACAAACGCGTTGTAGGCAGAGACGTCCAGCATGTTGTAGAAGAGGACCAGTGGCCACCGAGGGGTCCTCCTCCTGCAGCTGTAGGTCCCGACAACCTGCAAGAGAAAACAAAAGGACAAAGAAAAAACGAATAAATGAATACAAATATTCTTCCCCATCATACAGCTATCATTCATTCTTGAGGCTAAATGGAAGAAATACTGAATAATAAAAGCACTACATATATCTCAGACAAGCTCATATATTCAGTAAGAATAAATGAGTGTGTGCGTAATTGATGCATAATGGCACACACCTTATCCAGGTTGTCGACACCACCCTTGCAGTGGTTGTAGTCGGTAATTATTATCGGCTTCTGGTGCTCCGCATCACTCACAGCTCGCGGTGCTTGGTGCTGAGAAGCAGCACATTCTTCCCCCGTCTCGGTACGTAGGACACCAGTGTGTGCGTCTTGCTGAAGGCAAAGACGGAGGACCGAAGCGCTCTGTGCTTCGCCTGCAGCAGCTGCGGGGGGAGCTCTGGCTTGTTCTTTCGAATTGTACCCACCAGGGCTATTTTCCTTTTAAGGAGCTCCTCCGCCAGTGCGTAAGAGGTGAAAAAATTATCACAGGTCACGGTGTTCCCCCGGAGCCCCTCCGTCATGTCCAGGACGACCCTCTTTCCCTGGTTCACCTCCGGGCGACCGTCAGCGATTTTCCCCGTGTAGATTTGCATCTTCCACGCATACGACGTGTTGACGTCGCAGGCGACCCAAATCTTTATCCCATATTTTGCAGGTTTGCTGGGTATGTACTGGCGGAATGCACAGCGGCCTCTGAACGGGACGAGCTGCTCACCTACACAGACATCCTTGCCCGGGCTGAACAGAAGGGGGAGGCGAAGCATCCACTTCTCCCAGATGTTCCGAAAGGCAGCCAGCTTGTCGCGCCTCCGCCGCGCAGGTTGTTCCTGCTTGTCATTAAACCGCACGTTTGAGCTTATAAGAGTGTATTTACGGTGGGACATGGTGGCCCGGAAGATGGCCCGTCCGGTGTGGTCATCCCACAGGCTGCGGGTCGACTCGTTGCGTGACCTGTATACACCGGCTAGAAGGAGCAGCCCGATGTACGCGTGCAGGTCTGTGGCATCTATGTCTTTCCAATCTGAGATGGAGCGTTTCCCCTGCCGGTTTGTCATATCCAGAATATGCTGGATGATCTCTTCTGTCATGAAGAGATCGAAGCAGGACTGCACGGTGCTGATACGGGAGATGGCGTACCGTGTCGGTCCCGGGGCCAAACAGGGGACTGGAATGTAGCGCAGCGTCTCATGGTGAGTGGGAGACCAGACGATTTGCCCATTCTTTGATGTCCACTCGTGATTAGAAGGAGCCTCCGTCTCCTCCGCGTCCTCCTCATTCTCAGTGGAGTCATCGGTGAAATCAGACACCGCCGGAATGAACCCGACTTCGTCATCTGTGATTGGGTCGTCCACAATATTGGAGGCTTCTTTATCCGAGTCCTGCTCGTTGTCAGACGGCTGCACGATTCTCTTCAAAGCCTCCTGCGCTGTGAAACGTCTCTTCATCTTGCCAGCTATGAAATGATCAAACCCTGCTGATCAAATAAAATAAGATATTGAAATGCTCTGTGTGTTTTATTCAATAAGAAATGCACTCATCATTCATCCATCCTGCAAAAGTACATACTGGCCATGTGACAAATCCAACAACTACATGTATAAAATAAGTATTACTACCTAATGTACAAGGTGACATGTGTATATATATTTATATCAGAACCTAATGAAACACACTGTACGTACATCTGCCTTATGACAAATACTAATATTTTCTGATCATAATCAATACTTAATGACAAGTAATGTGCACATCCAAGTTGTAACCATCATGTCATCATGTCACTGGACTGCTAAATGTCTCTTTGTAAGAGAATAATCATTAAAGGCACTTTGGGTGCTGGAGACACGAGTTATCAAATGTGCCAGAAGCAGGACGACATCAGGAGGATGAACATCCACCAAAGTTAGAAGCTAAGAGGAACACTGCACATCTAAAGGGAACAATAACAACAAAAAAGCAGGAGGGAGGTAACAAAGGAGCAAATTAAATGCACCATCTTGTCCTCGAGGAGAGTCCCCATGTCCTCTGGTTTACACACTGGCATCCTGGTCTNTGATAACATGTGTTCCCACTGTGGTCTCCTCAGTAGATCCCTGGTTGAGAGCTTCATGATCTGACCTGTAGAACGCACACAAAATGATTCTCAAAATAAAACGATAAAAGATGAGATCAAATAAAACACACATATGCACTATAAATATACAAACTGCTTTGAATAATGAAGTCAGATACAGTGAATGTGGACCTGCAGAACGAGGGGACAGGGTCTGAAGGGAGCCACTTTGAGTCAAATCTTCTCTAAACATCACATGAAACACTCACATGCCATATGCAGGTTGAAAGAGTTGTTGGTGTGTGTAACCTCCTGTCCATACTGGCTCCCTTCATAACACGACTACACTGTAAGACATGGAGGACACAATCCACAGACCTGGTTCTGCAGTTCAGATGAAGATCATATGAGGCTTCAACAGTCTGAGGTAGAACATCATGTGGGTTTCTTCCAAAGTTCCCCTTTTTTTGATCCCTGATGTCTCACATGCAAATTGAGCTTGCCTTGTAAATAAAGATTTGGCGATTCACAAAGGGTGTAAAATAACAGAACATGTTGTAAAATCAAATTCTTTTTGCTACAGTAGTCCAGACAGAAACATGAATCTGTGTATATGTCCTCAGTAGATGCTTTCACAGTTCAGAGACTTGCCATACAAATAACGCAGACTTTTCTTTGCATTAACTAAAGCAAGAGCACGAGGACAGCTTCTTCTGTTTAACTTGGTCCACTTTAATGTCCGCTTCAACAACAGGACAACTGAACACTCACAGCAAACGTGATACATCTTCACTGGCGTACATTACATCACTCCGCCAATCTTAACCATTACTAACGTTACAGGCAACGTGTACCATATTATATAGTTCCCTATCTAAACTAAAAAGTGTGTGTGTGTATGTGTGTATATGCGGATACCAGCAATCAAATTATGCAAATTCTCTCGATAAACCTGAGAAGTTAATAGATAATAACTCTCCACAAAATAAAACTCATCTTACACAAACATCAGTTTGATGTTTTCCCGAGCAGATGCACTGGGACGCGTTTAGATTGAAAGTCAGGAATACTCATTCAGATTTATCGACTTCCGACTTGCAATGGACTGCACCATAACTTTACCTGGGCCCCGCCCCTGCCCCACCTGTTAGCTGTTATTTGGATGAAGAGTGGAGCAAGATGGACAAACAACAGGAGAAAAAACCTAAAGGCAGTGCTGGAAAGCTGAGAGAGAAGAGGCTGAAGTCTTGAAGCTGATGCAGCCAAATGTTTTAAGATAACAAGTTATTCATTTGGCTCCGTTACCAGTCAGTCATCTCAGCCTGGTGAGCCTGAAGGCACTGGGAGCAGAGAGAGCAGCCCAGTGAGACCAGTTCAACTGTTAGTCCAGGTTTAGCAGCTGAAGCGGTCAGACAGGAGACAACAGGAACAAGGTAAGCAGGGTTTGGGTTTATCTAGCTGGCTTTTGAGCTCTATGAGGTCTGAGTCTAACTCCACCCACTGCATAAGTCTGAAAAATGCTCAAAAGTGGGGAAGGGGCGGGGACGTGTGAGGCAGGAGTTACTCACTGACAGAGAAAAACAGAGCGACACGTGCTCTTCAGAGGTGGAGGACTTACCCCCTCCAGAATCCCCTGGAGCGGACATTAGTGTGGTGGAGGACCATGGTGGTCCCGAGCCGAGCCGAATCAGTTCGAGCCGTTGGCTCCAGCCCCGGTAATGCCCGAAGCCGGAGCTCTCGGAGCCGAGGCGGTGCAGTCTCTGACAGGCTGCTGCACTCCGCTGCACTATAATCAATGAATCCCTCAGTGGCGACGTGACGTGACGTTACTCCACGTTACGTTTGGAGGCTGTTGTCAGAAGGTGAACGTTGGAATAAGTTGTAAATCTGAGTAATTATGATGAAGAGTCTCCATCAGTATTTGAAAATGAGCGGACTTCACAGAGTCCCACTCAGGTGCGGGGGGTGGGGGAGGTGGAGCCGCCCACCTCTGATTGGAGGGTGTGAACACTCTGTTTTTATATACATTTCATGACGTAGAGAAGTCCCAACATTATATATTTGGGAAGAAGTGTCGATATTAACAGCAGCATTGATGTGTTTCATCAAAGAACAGTCATATCATTCAGTTTACAGCTCAAACAATATCGTACTAGTGGTATATAGTATGGTATTATATGAGCTTATATGAATGTACTAGCAATATATAATTCACATATTATTATTATACTAACATTATACCATTATATTAACATTATACTCTTTATTTAATGTTATAATATCATACTAATATGCTCATTATACTAATTAATAATCAAGGTTGAGGATAGTGCGTCTGCCCTCCTCCTCAGAGCAACACGTTCCCTTTGTTCTATTTTACATCTGTTTTACTAAAGTTATTGCTGTAAGTATTGTTCAGTAGTCTTGTTTACAGTGTGGCCTGGGTTGTGTGGGCAGTGCTGTGTTATAGCTGGGTAGGTTTCGGTGGGCCAGTCTGAGTCAGTGCCATTTTTTATTCCCCCTCCCTCCCTGACTTGTTTGCTGTTATATTAATGTTCTGAATGTCGTATATAGAACCTTTAAAGATGATCAAAATGTCTCTTGGCTACTGAATTTTCTAAGTAAAGTCCCTGCAATAGGTAAATCAATGCACCAGTCACAGTGTCTTCCACTGTGTTGTTAATTAAGAAACATTATATGTTGGCTATGTATGAAAAAAATGTCTTGGAATAAAAACAGACCAGTCTGTTACCAGGGAGGTAACAAACAAAAGAGCAAATTAAATGCACCATCTTGTCCTCGAGGACAGTCTCCATGTCCTCTGGTTTACACACTGGCATCCTGGTCTCTGATAACATGTGTTCCCACTGTGGTCTCCTCAGTAGATCCCTGGTTGAGAGCTTCATGATCTGACCTGTAGAACGCACACAAAATGATTCTCAAAATAAAACGATAAAAGATGAGATCAAATAAAACACACATATGCACTATAAATATACAAACTGCTTTGAATAATGAANGATGGAAAAAGTTTTAAAGTGTGTTTTGGTGAGAAATACTAAACGTGAACATTATTTGTTGGCTTACAAGAAAACCACAAGGTATCTTTAAGATCATTACACTGTCTGAAATACTGTCTATGAATTATTCCCTAAATACATCTTTATATCCAAATGAGCACACTGATGAGCAGTGATAATAACTGGGGCTGACAATGCTTGGATCTTCATCTTAAGCCTCCTATTCTGTTACATGGCTCAGTATCCAGATGACATTCAGATTGGCTGAGACTTTGACAAGCTGAATGCAGGCTGTGACATGAAGAAATGAAGATCATACCAACACCTTAGACCTGTGCACTCCTGACCTCTTGTGGTTGAAACAAGACTAACATTGTATCACATACAAATATAATGTGGTGCATCACGGGAAAATGATCTGTCCTTATATTAACATCTGCAGTATAAATGGAATATTGCCAGTAGACCCTCCTACAGTCATTTTCTTCTGATATGAAGTCAAAGTTTGTATTTGTATTTTTGTTGTTTAGTTTTTCAAAGAATGTAAAGAAGGAAAATAAAGATTTGGAAATGTTCCATCCAAATACATGCTTCCTGCTGTTCACACTGCAGTGTAATGATATAACAAGACACTCATTTAACAATGAATCTAACACTGGCCTAGAACAATTTCAATAAATAAATGGATAAATAAAATAGTTAATATAATCTAACCAGAAAAAGGATTTGAATGGAACATATCCTGTAGATTGTCTTGAAGCCTTTTACTCCTTTTACTATTTTCAAATTTACCTTTTTAAAGAAGGTTTGGAAGGAAAAAAAAAGTTGGTGGACCGATTATTACTTATCTTAATCCTAACATATATACTATACTTATCAATACTTATTTATAACCAAAACTTATCAATACTTATTTATAACCTAAACTTATCAATACATATTTATAACTGAAACTTATAAATACTTATTTAGAACCCAAACTTATAAATACTTTGTTAATGAACAGCACTCTCACATAAATTATTATAATAATCAGTTTGATAGAACAGTTTATAAAACATTGCTTCAAACATTAAAGAGGATAATAAAGTCTCGGCTAATATCACGTGGCAGTCAGCTAAATATGTTACTGTTTATGTGCCAATCATGTTTCAAGAGTGGGACAGGAAAGGTGTGTTTGACGGTGTGTTCAAGCAGACAACAGGTCACATGATCACATTTCGCTGATCATTAACTGATCATTTTGCTTTGAATTGTTTGGACGTTTACTTGAAAGTAATGAATTAGAACCCAATGTTTAAAAACACTGATTACTTCTGTAAATGTACTGTAGTTAATGTAATACATATGACTCTGTTTCAAAACTTAAAATGACATTAATTTTGGTGAAGGTGCATAATGACTTGTTTAGGACCAGAAACACAAAATTTAGGACTTGACTTGACTTGAGAGACTTGACAGAAAAAGAGGATTAAAGAGTCATTAGATTAATTCATTTGATATACTGTGCACAGTTGGAAAGTTGAAGAAATATCAGAGGAGTCTTTGGTGGTTAGGCCCCATCATGATGTCATATTTTGTGAGGGTATGATGCCACGAGCTGTACAGGAATATCCCCCCAGATGGAGTCTAGACACTGGTGGTGGTGGTGGTGGTGAAGAGGTGAAGAGCAATGGCTGAATATCTGGGTGGATGTGGAGCGGGACTTCTGATGAGATAAAGGACCCATGGGTGTGATGAAGCAGCACAGAAAGGAACAGCTTTAAAGTTTGACAGCAACGAGATGATTGGCCAGTGGTGGACTCAGGCTGACTGAGGGGCAGGGGCAAAAAAATACAAAGGGCACCAGCTGATTGTGGTGACTAGAGTTGGAAAAACAGTTAAATGTATTTATATTAAAGGAGATATTGATAACATTCAGCCCACTCCCCCCTCCCCCCCTTCCATTGCATTCACATCACAACACCACTGTAGCTCGAAGCACATGTCCCCTCAAGTGGTCTCCAGTTTGTTGCACAATCTGCATATTTCGTGGTGGAGTGGAGTGAAAGTCAGACAGACTCAGACATGTCAAGTGATGAATCTTTCGTGGTAGAGTAATGAATTCATTTTGAACCAGTAGTGCTTATGTGCATTTATGTCGTGCACGTTGATCTGACGAGACGGTGTCGGTGTAGCTTCCCAGTTAGCTAATGAAACCTTAGCTTTAGCTTACCGGTCAAGAAGAAAAGTGGCCACCTCATCGTGGCTTTTCAGCCCCTGAAGCTCCTTCAGCTGAGTCCAACTGGCAAAAGCTGAGCCAATGTTCACCCTCGTCTTGTTCCTCCTTCTGTCACTGAGTACTTGGGATTGGAACCGGAGTGAAGCCTGGCGTTTGCCGTCAAATTTTCCGTTTCCAAACTTTTCGTTTTTTCCACACTAACTGGCAACTACTAAGACTCTTGACCTCTGACGACACAGAGATACCACGTGATACCAACTATTGGCTCACAAGCCTCATTAGAAACGGGAACCAAATGTCAGACTTCTTACATAGAGATAAACAAAACATTCATTTTGGACCAGTCAAAATTTTTTAAATGATTAATTCACAATCATAATATTTTATTTTAGGAAAAGCCATACTTTGATTCCGCACCTTTCTGGAAGCTCTGTGGATGTATTACTTTTAAAAAATATTCGTCTACATAAAAATGTTATCAATAACATCCTTTAACTTTAGTTTATTGGAATATTAAAAGGGTTTTCTTTCACTCACAATCTCACACACACACACACACACACTTTTCAGATACAGTCCATGCAGTGTAGTGTGTGCACTGTCTGTCTGTCTGTCTTCTCTCTCTCTCCATTATCTGCTGCTGTCCCTCTCTCTTCTTTCTCTCTCTCTCTCTCTCCGCCATTGGCTGTCTGTCTGTATCTCTCTACCATTTTAGTTCATGTTGGAGCCATGCTGTAAATGAATGTTACTGTATGCAACATGAGGTTTGTAAAATAATTAACAAACCATTTTTTATGGAAATTTGATTTATTTAGGAGAAAAACCTGCTGAAGGAAAATGAAAGTATGCTGTGGGATCACACGAGTACGGCCCGCAAGCTAAACAATGGCACGTACAATCACGATGAAGAGTCATAAATCAACAGGCAGATTCAACCGTTATTTTGAAACATTCACCTTTTGCAGGTGAGAACTCGTGCTACACATTTTTGATGAAGTTGAAAAAATGTTTATTCACAAGTTTCTTAGCATGTGCTTTAAGTCTCATGATGCCCATCATGTTGTCTTCAAGTAAGATAAACAAAGTGCCTGTTTCTCAGCAGTGACACTGGAGGGCGCTGCGGTCTACCTTCCATTGGCAAGGGAAAAGACTTTTCCTTATAATACTCCTTCAGTATTATTGCACAGGAATGTAAACATGGCTGCAATATGTGTATTGACAAACTATCCTCTAAAAATGTAAATTCAGTTTGTTCTTGTGCCCTAAATACTTCAAACAGTCTAGCATTCAACAGAAATTGACAATGTCCATGAGTGGACAAAAATCTAGACTACTCTGTTAGTAAACAGCAATGGCTAAAATTAAGTTACATATCAAACTCTATTCAGTATATCAAAATACATTTCTTGGATGTATTATTGATGATAATTAATGAGGAGCGATTGTTAACAGCTGTCCATTAAATGATATAAATGTGCACCTCTGACAGATAATGGACTGTGTGACCTCTACTTAGCAGCCCTTTATTTAGACAACTTGAACTTGACTTGACATTAACTCATAAGCCCTGAGATTCTGCCATCTGTTGCATTAAAGATTAGAATGAACTCTGGTTGCAATCCACTGCATTCACTTTGGCTTTCTGAGACTCATGAGGAGGTGATATTCAGAATGTCTGAAGCAGCTATTCAATCAATAGAAACACACGTGCCAGTTAAAAAAGGCAAATGAAAGGCAGTTTGAGGCCGCGGTGATAATCCACATTGCATCATAGTACCTTTGCGGGCAGTCCCTAAGAATATCCCACTCCTCATTAATTCCCTAAAGTAGCCCATATTTAAGATGGAGGCAGAGTAAGCCGCAGGTTCATTGGCTGCTTGTTCATGATTTAGCACCCTTCTTGTCAGTTTACAGCCATCTAATCTCCCTCTCATGACACGAGAATTATAAATTAGTGACAGTCTGAAGACCTCAGTTCACTCAAAGCTGGTGGAGTTGTTTACTCATTTTGATGTCCTGTTTACGGAGCCCCCTGAGGGTCATGGCGAGAATTTTTTTGAGGACTACTTTTGCGTTCCCTCGCAATATGTTTTGCATTCTCTCGCATTACTTTTCTTCTTCCATTCCTTCTGAGCCATATGTCTATTTACACTCAGCTGCTCCCAGCGCAGCGCCCTAGTATGGATCAGCTCATTGAATTTTACTTTGAACTGAGTATTAAGTATGCTGATATAGTACTGCTGCTCCGCAGTTCGCAATCTGGTTGAAATTCATACACATTTTTTAAAGCACTTGAAGATCTAATCATCACTAAAGCATATTTCATGCAAGACAGCCAATAAAAAAATGGAATGGTCAAAGTCGTCATATTGACATTTAAGGTGTGTTGATTGATTCATGACGTCAACTCGTACATTGAGTAACATGCAAGAAAACATTCCACCTTAACAGTTGCCGGTAGCTGCCGATAGCCTTTGAACGGCACATAATAAAATAATTTTTTCTCCAGTCTATAACCAGCTAACGTTAACTAGTGTGGTCAGTTGTAGTTGACTAATATATGTAGACTTGCCACCATAGAAACAGTGGTTACATCATCTTCAAAACGAGCCACAACTTAACTGTGCGCGTCATAGGTGCGTGTGTACAAATAGCACTACACCTCTGACTGCGAGGTAACATAAAAATATTGCAAGAGAACGCAAAACATTTTGCGAGGTAAGTAGTCCTCAAAAAAAATCTCGCTGTGACCCTTAGGGGGCTCCATACCTGTTTCCTTGGTACATGTGATGTTGGGCAGGTGGCATTTGGCTGCATGTTGACACATTTTTGCCAATACCACTAAGCACGCTGAAGAAAAACTCATTAGAGATCCCGTTGAAGAGCATCTTGTTGGGGAAAATGCTTATTTGCTTTCTTTCCAAGACTGAGATCACAAGATCAATATCAATCTGTCTGTGTGATAAATAAGGAGCCAGGACATGGTTAGCTTAGCATAAAGACTGGAACTAGGGGTCTTGGCTCTCGGCAAAGTTCAAAAATAAGCCTACTAATGCCTTTAAAGTTCACAAAGTATCACATATAGCATCCTGTTTAATCTGTACACAAACAGAGAGGTAAAAATGACTATCTGTGGTTTAGTGCTGTGTTAAGAGATGAGACACGCCAGGTGCAGTGACTCTGGAGTCTTGTCGTCACATTGAGGTTGGCAGGTTCCATCCAGAGTACCTGTACAGAAACCTACACTGAAACCTCACTGCCCACTGACAGTATGGTACCCCGTGCTAAAGCCAGAGAAGCTGCACAGAAGTACTGGGCGGATGGATAAATTGTTCATTAAGAAACACTTCCAGTGCCACAAATTGTCGTTTTACATTTTTGGTTGTGATTAAACAAACATATTTGTTAATTAGTACACTTCAGAGGAGTTAGTAGGTGTATCTTTTTACAGACAGGCTAGCTGCTTCCCCCCTTCCTCCACTCTTTATGCTAAGCTAGGCTAACCACATCCTGGTTCTAGCTCTATACTTAAAATAACTGAATTTCCCTAAAAGGGATTAAAAAGTTCTCAATAAAATTCTGAGAGTGATATTGATCTTCTCATTTCACTCTTAGAAAGAAATTGAATATTTCTGAAAATGTTGAACTATTTCTTTCAGTTAATGATATTATAAGTATTTCAAATAATAATTCAATGTTCATAATTCCCCTAATCTAACATGTTTCTCTTGTTTTCATTCTTCATGCATTATTCTTGGCGCTCTGCTTCACTTTACTGTCCCGTTTCAAAAGTTCTAGTATATCAACCTCTTCCTCTGCTTTGTGGGTCTAACAGGTCATTATTTGTCCTGTTGTCCTGCAGTGTCCCTCTTTGGGAGATGATGGCAGGAGGAAAGAGAGGACTCCAAATCTCTGACACGACCATTAGTCCGCTGTAATCCCTAAAGCCGTCCCAGGAGGATCCTGCGGGAATTTCTATTGAGGGATTCATCAGCTATGCCTTTATTTATAAGCCTGTCAAAGCAATCACAAGGGTCACCGATGCATTTTGTGGAATATTTCAAAACACTTTATAAGCCTCAGAGACAGTTGTAACGTATATCGCACTTCAACACTAAAATGCATGCATTTGAGCACAATAACTGTCCGATATGAAAAGGTTAAAGTGACTTTAACTCAACCATGCCTTTCCATTTTGTATGATTTTAAGAAGTCAAAACCCTTTCCATGACACACAGAGCTCATTCCAGCATAATGTTCCATGAACTCTGTATGAAAGTGACCATAAGCATGCACAGACTGCACTGACATTGTTTGAAACAAATTCTTGAAACAAACAAGATAATTACTGAGCTTTTAGGGTTCAGGGTTATTGGGCATATGTTTTCACTTTGGACAGAGGCAGGCCTACAGCTTTTATGGTACAGTAAGCTGTAGGCTGGTCACATCACTTCACACACAGACATGAGACTGATATCAATCTTCTCGTCTCACTCACAGTAAATGTATTTCTCCAAAACAGGCTATTAAGATGACTTTAAACACATAGTCATGAAATGGGCAAGTGCAGCTGTTTTAATGTGTAGTTTTTGTTCTTCGATGAGAAATTTGAATGAATTGTCTTTAAATGTCTTTTATGTTTTTCATTATTTCCACTCTGTAAAGGTTGGTTCATTACTTTTGGCTAACACTTTCTCAAAGAAGAGATTTTGATCTCAACAGACCATGCTGATCAAATAAAGATCAAATGAGTTAATTGAATCAATTAAAATGTATTGTATGATCTGTAGCCGTGAACGTATTAGTTTTTTTAGGGCAACACTGTACTGCGCCTGGCAAGTGTTATAGACACTGCAAACTTGTACACGTTGAGCTTATAAAGACTGACTTTATATGATGCATATGTCTGTTTAAAACTCAATAATAGCTGCTTATAGTAGAGATGAATTCTTGGTTCTAATCTTCTAAACACAGCGATGAAGATGCTAAACAAACAGTGTGTGGGTCTCTGCGTGCTTGGAACATTTCAGCATCCATGTGGATCCGGATCTCTGGCAGAGGTCACCCTCCTTTGGCATTCATTCTTTTCTTGAGCTGCAGTTGCTCCCTGCCACGGATTTATAACAAAAGCTCGGTGACATCTCCATGATATCACATGCCAAACTAATCACTTCTCTCCACCCACATTCATTAGAGGCTTTGACCTAAATATAGGTGTTTGTTGTATCTCCTAACGCACCAAGAGGGACCTTATAAAAGCAGTAAGGGTCAAAGCTGTCCACATTTTTCAGCTGGGACTTCTGCTGGTGAGGGCGCGCTTCTGTTTCATTGTTGTGTGGGTGTTATAGATACTGACTTTACTGGCAGGACTTCATCTTGTTTCTGATTCAGGTGTCTCTAGGTGGAGGATACATAAGCAGACCTTTTGTAGGACACAGAGGTAAGAGCTGATATTAATTATGGTGACTGATATCAATTATTCTACAGTTATTAGAACCACCATTCTAACCTTTAACCCTGGGCCTTTCAGTCCCCTCTGGGGTGTGTTGCAGAGATGAGTTCGGATGCTGAAATGAGTGTGTTTGGGGAGGCTGCCCCATACCTGAGGAGACCCGAACGAGAGAGAATCGAAGCCCAAAACAGGCTCTTCGATGCTAAAACTGCAGTGTTCGTGGTGGATCCAAAGGAGCTGTTTGTTAAAGGCACTCTGCAAAGCAAAGACGGCGGCAAAGCGACCGTTAAAACTGAAGCAGGACAGGTACGTTAGATGTGGACGAGGCACATCATCCACGCGCTCTCCATATTGTTCTGCTGATGACAGGCACATCTCTCTTCACAGGTTGTAACAGTGAAGGATGACGAAGTCTTCCCCATGAACCCGCCCAAGTACGACAAGATCGAGGACATGGCCATGATGACCCACCTCAACGAGGCCGCTGTGCTGTATAACCTCAAAGAGCGTTACGCAGCGTGGATGATCTACGTGAGTGGTGCAACATTTACTGTAGTTGATGATGCTCATTCCCACACAATGCCAGAGGAGCTGTTGCTCAAGAGACACCATGTAGACCAACATTAGAGCTGCAGGAAGTTTGTGATGTATGATGCTGAAAATGCCTCGTCTTGTCTGCCCTGACAAAGGCAGGAAGTAACAGCTACTTTTTATGCACTTTAAGTGTCAAAGGTCAAGATTAGGTTTAAAGAAGTGGTATCCCTTAAATTTAATTGTACATATGTTAAGTCTTCAGTCTTAAACCAGATGATATCAGACTGCTGTCTGACAGCTACATGTAACAATCTGAAAAAAGTAATACTTAACCACTCTACCACTTTGACATTTTGGGGTGTTCACATTAGAGAGTGATAATTTTATTTGATAACCAAGTTGAATCTAAACAAGCTGATGTTGAGCTCCAATCTGCACATAAAGCTTGTTGCATACAGTTGTTCTCAGTGAGCTAAAATATTTTTTTTCTGAACCAGTAAGAGAGAGAGATTAACTCTTCCAGTTTTCACTCACAGCTGCTGTCCTTTGGCATTGTTTGGGAAGTGTTGTACATCCCGATAAGCATTGATCTGATGATATGCAGGTCAGAAGATNNATTATTTTTATATTTTGGAAGTTTATTTTATATGTAACTGCAGTATAAATTGACAGTATTTAAATGTATATATTTTAATGACAAGGACGTCCTAACTACAAGTTGAAATATAGTCATTGAAATGATGTTGAAACAACTTTCATAGGTAACCCACAGACAGATCAACCCTGTCGCCAGACAAGAGTGTCA
Source organism: Oplegnathus fasciatus (assembly GCA_003416845.1). Taxonomy (NCBI): domain Eukaryota; kingdom Metazoa; phylum Chordata; class Actinopteri; order Centrarchiformes; family Oplegnathidae; genus Oplegnathus; species Oplegnathus fasciatus. The sequence continues at coordinate 659,995 of NTHP01000290.1, read as the reverse complement.
GTATTGGAGATTGTGCGTTCACTGACAATGTTTTTGTCGAATCCAAGTGTTTTAATATTTGCGTGTACGGATCCCGGGAAGTGTCATGGAGAAATATAAAAACGAATCCGTGCTCTCTAATTAGTAATTTATGCTCTCCATGTAATATTTTGTGCGCACGGATTACTTTATTCATGATCTCAATTTAATATTGTTTTAGGCGTGATACAGCCGCTCTCTAGCGGCCAAAACAAAACTACAAAGCACTTTAATGAAAAATATACAGTAGCTGTAGGTTAACTGCTGCCTCCACACAGGACAACGTTTCCACATTCCATCTCCGAGACAGAAGCCACAGTTTGTGTGGCTTTAGCTAACGGAGGCACACACCTCTCCAAAATAACAAAACACCATCATGTATGTTGAGTTCAGCTTCTTTGACCTCGCTTCACATGTCACTGAATATTTATTATTAATGATTAAATACCTGTAGCCATCACACAGCAGCAGGAACGACTCGAGAATGGGCATTGGTAAGCGCGTGGCACCTTCAGCGGCAACTTTATTAATTATTTATAAGGGACAGTACGACATTACTGGGATTGTGGATAAATCTGATCTATACATTAGATCAGATGATGTTGTAGCCCGAGGTGCATGACATCAGATATCTGACTGTCCGTCATAAATCACAACTAATTACATGGTGTAGAGTTTCATGTCCAGTCCTGCTGGAGACGGTTCATCCAGACAGCAACACCAGCGTTAGCACTGTCGGTAAATTAAAGTTCAGTGCTCGCTGACGTGCAGAGAAAGCTGTGTGCAGCATGCGCTCTAGTCTGTTCACCTGCCAGCGTAAAGCACAGCTGAGTTGGCTTTTACGCACGGTGACATGAACTGTTGTTGCGACTGTTACTGCGCGAGCCAAATAGACACAGACACCCGTTAAGTTTTGTTGCCTTAATCCGGATTCAAAATAATAAAAGTAAATACGGATCACATTAGATTTTTTAAATTTATTTTTTATCTTTTAACAACTTTATTGAAAGAGTCGTACAACAACTTTACAGCACGTTATGTAAACAGCATGAGTCTACAATTACAAATACGCCGGGGGGACCAAAGGATGTAATAAAAAGATTAAAATAAATAAATAAATAAATAAATAAAGGTTACATAAATATTTTGTAAAGCTTACAGCGGTTATATGTTTTAGCAGCTTTTTTGTTTGTACATTCAGATATAGAGGAAAAGTATTGTTTGATATGGACAGTCAGCTCTGAATCACATCAGATGATACCGTAGCCTGATACAGTATGACGTCAGATATCTGAATGTCTTCAGAAACCAGTTACATGATGTCTGAATCGCACAGCCAGGCTTGTTGGAGACTTACTGAGTGGATATTAGGAGGTAATATTAATGTGTTCGTCATAACGCGATGCGTCCAACCTGAAGGATTTTTAGAAAATAAAATAATAACTGTCATTTGTCAAAGAAAATGACTTTAACTACTGCTTCTAAACATCTTTTGACCTGCAAATCCCCAAATCCATGATTACTCAAACAAATGTTTAATTTTATATGTTTTTTAGACCTACTCTGGGCTGTTCTGCGTCACTGTGAACCCTTACAAGTGGCTCCCGGTGTACAACCAAGAGGTAGTGGTGGCCTACAGGGGCAAGAAGCGCCAGGAGGCTCCACCACACATCTTCTCCATCTCAGACAACGCCTATCAGTTCATGCTTACTGGTAAACTGAAATTGGAAGAAAACTATTGCTATATTCAGTTTTCTATGAGGCCATGATGCAACGCATGGTACCTGTCTAATATGACTATGCTGTTATTTGTTGTAGATAGAGAAAACCAGTCCGTCCTTATCACGTAAGCTGCATGTTGATGAAAATGCTACAGTCTGTCTTTGATACTTTTTTTAATCAAACAGGAAATAAAACATTTTTTATTTGTGTATTTTTCTTGTTCTGTAGCGGAGAATCTGGTGCAGGGAAGACTGTCAACACCAAACGGGTCATCCAGTACTTTGCGACAATCGCAGGGTCTGGGGACAGGAAAAAAGATGCTGCTACCTCTGGAAAATTGCATGTAATGTTAAAATGAATTTATACTCTTTGGTGTTACAAGTAGTCAATTTATCACCTTTCAGTTCATATATTTGTAACCAATTCACGTCTTATCTGCATTTATTTTGTTCTGTCTGTTGCTGTAGGGGAATCTGGAGGACCAGATCATCTCTGCTAACCCTCTGCTAGAGGCCTTTGGAAATGCCAAAACTGTCAGAAACGATAACTCCTCACGTTTTGTGAGTGAAAAGATAGAGATTTTGCTGGTACCCATAACTGATCTGTCACCTTTTTTGCTAGATTTTTTTTTTTTTCCTTTGCAGGGCAAATTCATAAGAATCCACTTTGGGACGACAGGAAAACTGTCTTCGGCTGATATTGAAACTTGTGAGTTAGAATACAATAGAGACGTGTAGTGTTTTGTTGTAGAGGCTTTTGTTTAAGTTCCAGTTTTCCTTCACAGACTTGCTGGAAAAGTCCAGGGTAACTTTTCAGCTGGCTGCAGAGAGGAGTTACCATATTTTCTACCAGATCATGTCCAACAAGAAGCCTGAGCTGATAGGTAACATAAAGGTGTTACAGTATTACTGTATGTCAAATGTTAATTTGTGCAACAGCCCCCTCAGCACGTTGTATGTTGTACAAATGGAATGGTAAGCACAGTGTGTTTATATCGCAAGGCTTGGATTTGACTGGCACATTATTTTTCCATCCAGAGACTCTCCTCATCACCACCAACCCCTACGACTACCCATTTGTTAGCCAAGGGGAGATCAGCGTGGCCAGTATTGATGACAGCGATGAGCTGATGGCCACGGATGTAAGTCAAATTTGCAATCATCTTTTCCATCACTGCTCGCGTTCACTGGTCCTTACACCAGCCTTGTTATAATGTGCTTTCAGAGCGCTATTGAGATCTTAGGCTTCACTGGAGAGGAGAGGATTGGCATCTACAAGCTAACAGGTGCTGTGATGCATTATGGTAACATGAAGTTCAAGCAGAAGCAGAGAGAGGAGCAAGCAGAGCCAGATGGGACAGAGGGTAAATGATGATAGTCTTTCTTATGTTTGGTACACGTAAATGTCTATTTTTATATTTGTCTCCTTCCTATCTAACATTTCTAACTCTTCTCTCACACTCGGCTTTATAGTTCTCTTATTTGATCTTTTTCTCTGATCAGTGGCTGACAAAGCAGCTTACCTGATGGGTCTGAACTCAGCAGACCTGCTGAAAGCTCTGTGTTACCCGAGAGTGAAGGTCGGGAATGAGTATGTGACCAAAGGGCAGACTGTTCAGCAGGTACATGTGTGTTAGTAGACCATTATGAATTTTATGTTACCCCTTCTAAGCAGTATATTACTCCCTGTAATAGTTTATGTTTACTTCAATAAACTTCTTATTGTGGCTAATACTATGAAGTTGAGAGAAAACATTAAAGCTGCTCTTTATTGATAATGCACTTTTATCAATAATTTTTATATTGACAATTATCAAATGACTTTGTGTAATCTGAAAGGTCTTGCAAGTAGGGGTGCCCAGATCCGTTCTCAGAGATCGGTATTGGGGCCGATCAAGGCATTTTTTAACTGATCGTTATCGGCTATATTGAGATATTGAGCCTGATCCGATCCTTTGTCGGCTGTCACACAGCTTTCATGCACAGCAACAAAATGAGTGCAGGCGTCGTCAACTCTCTGTCTCTCCTCCACTCCGCTGAGCTCCGTGTGTGTGTTACCTCGGACATACTTTCCGCGGATGCTTTCTGCGGACTTGCGGACAGGCATGCGGTTCCATTCATACTGCACTTGGGAGTCCATGTGTGTACACTCGCCAGCCACACTCAAAACAATATACTGTAATGTTGACTATGGCTGGTAGCTACCTTGCTAAGTAGTGGCTAGCTTGTATTGACTGCGGCCACTCGTCTTGTATTCTTTCAAAGATTAATTATAGGCAGTGCCCGTTGAAAAAGAGCAATGGCTGATGCTGAATACTCAACAGAATCCAGTTCATTCAGGTAACTCAGGCAAAGGCTGCACCGAAGCAACAAACACTGGAGGAGACTTTTAAAAGGAGAGAAATTCCTTCGAGACAGCGACAAGGCCAAGAAGATCACAGAGAGGGTTTATTATTTTATAACAAGTTATTTTGTAAAAAAACAAATAAAAAAACAGTAAGGAACAGCTTGGATGCAGGCAGTCTTTTTCTTAATGCACTGCAGAGCTATTCAATTGTCAAGCATATACATTGGATTGATTTTAATAACTTTAATGCATGTGCACTGTGCAGCTGTATTATTTAGGAAAATATAAGTATCAGATACTAAATATTAAATGACTCGGATCGGGATTGGGGGGCAAAAAAACTTGATCGGGACATCCCTAGTTGCAAGTAATGATGAACCCACTGAGAATTAACATCCAACTTTGCAGCTCTACTGAGTGTTTAAGCTCCCTTTAGCTCATTGTTTTGGTTTTCTGGCCTGCAAACTCCACCCTTATAAACCCCATTTTCAGCCACAGCAGGTGGCTGCTTTCAGCAAAACAGCTCTGATACACCCACTGTACACTACCTGCCAAGCACCAAACAGCAGACAAAGTTAGCGACTAGCTAATGAAGAAAGTTTAACAGCTAGCTCCTAAAGAGCCAGATATTTTTCTTTGGTGTAAATCAAAACAGAGCTAAAAGGAGAGTGAATATTGGACTTACAGTCAAAATGAATGCTAATGTTTCTCCATGTCTGTTGGCTTTGTAAATAGGAAATTGTTTGCATTCATTCGCTATAATGTTATGCTGGAATTCAGCTTGTTGTTAAGTTCCTCTGTCCCATTTGACCAAAATATCTTTAAACAGAGATTTTGCTTGACAAAAGAACTGCACATTAGATTAATGGTGTATAATAATAGATCATATCACATTTTATATTGTTCAAAGGTACTATTTCACTAATATGTTGGGCTCTCACTGCCGCATGTCATTGTGCAGGTCTACAATTCTATTGGTGCTTTGGCCAAATCAGTCTATGAGAAGATGTTTCTGTGGATGGTCCTCCGCATTAATCAAATGCTGGACACCAAGCAACCCAGGCAGTTCTTTATCGGGGTCCTGGACATTGCTGGGTTTGAGATCTTTGATGTAAGTTTGCATTAAGCAATGTATTTACTGGGATTTGTGATGAATAATGTACTTATGCTATAAATGCTTTGCTTTGCAGTATAATAGTCTGGAACAGTTGTGTATCAATTTCACCAATGAGAAACTGCAACAGTTTTTCAACCATCACATGTTTGTGCTGGAGCAAGAAGAGTATAAGAAGGAGGGCATCGAGTGGGAGTTCATTGACTTTGGGATGGACCTAGCTGCCTGTATAGAGCTCATTGAAAAGGTTAGTTCATACAGATATGATATTATACACAGTCACAGAAATAAATGCCTACAAAGAATGCCTTTTTGTGTGAAAACAAAATCTTTCTGTTTACAACAGCCAATGGGCATCTTTTCCATCCTTGAAGAGGAGTGTATGTTTCCCAAGGCATCAGACACCACCTTCAAAAACAAGCTGTATGACCAACATCTTGGAAAATCCAACAACTTCCAGAAGCCCAAGCCTGTCAAAGGCAAGGCCGAGGCTCACTTCTCCCTGGTGCACTATGCTGGTACTGTGGACTACAGCATCACAGGCTGGTTGGACAAGAACAAGGACCCGCTGAATGACACTGTAGTCCAGCTCTACCAGAAAGCCAGCCTTAAACTACTGGCTTTCCTATATTCTACCTATTCTTCATCTGACGGTAAGAATGTCAGACAGAAGACTGTGTTCATTCTGAATGTTTTTATTTCAAGGTTCAGCCTTATAATGTAGATAAAAACATTTCTTCTTCTAGATAATACTGCTGGTACTACTAAGAAAACAACAAAGAAGAAGGGCTCGTCCTTCCAGACTGTGTCAGCCCTCTTCCGGGTAACTGCACACTAAAATAATACTCCATTATTTTAAATTTGTAAGAATAATTTTGATACAAATGATAAAGTAGACAAATGATAGTTCAGCTTTTCTGTAACAAAATAATGACATTGATTATCTCTAACAGGAGAACCTGGGAAAGCTAATGACAAATCTCAAGAGCACCCATCCTCATTTCGTTAGGTGTCTAATTCCAAATGAAACTAAAACTCCAGGTATTTCAGTAATGTCATGTTATAAACACTCCATTCAAATAGTATCTCAGGCAGCTTGATTATAATGTGGCTCTGACTGACCTTTAGGGATTATGGAACACCATCTGGTTATCCATCAGCTGCGATGTAACGGTGTGCTGGAAGGAATCAGGATCTGCAGGAAGGGCTTCCCCAGTAGAATCCTGTACGGGGATTTCAAGCAAAGGTAAGAAGCAAAGATTAGGTTTTTTGACAATTGTGAAAAAGCTTTTCTCTAATAAGAGTTAATAAAATAAATAAAATTTTTACTTGTAGGTACAAAGTACTGAATGCTAGTGTGATTCCTGAGGGACAATTCATTGACAACAAGAAAGCTGCTGAGAAGCTCTTGGGGTCTATTGATGTGGATCACACGCAGTATAAGTTTGGGCATACCAAGGTAAATTATTTTAAATGTGACTACAGTAAGGGCCTCAGTATGTTTAAACTGTAGTGCTTGTGGGAACGTCTAAGAGGGTCTTTCCAAAGTAGGAAGAGGGGAGGTTGCATCTGTCAGTTTTCTGCAACAATCCGAAACAGACCATCCAACAATCACGCCAACTTAACACAGTGATTAAACAGGTGTGTGGAGGTGACAAAGTAAGACAGGTTTTATGAGTGCAACACCACGAATGCCTTCAAGGAAAGACCTTTGTAAAGTGTGCACCGTTATTCCCATTTGTCGGATTGTAGGAGTACAAAGACGAACAAAGGCACAGAGTTCTTGGAGAGTTTAGGGGGCCTGTGCAACGCAGGCAGTAAAGGCTATGATAGAAGGCATTTTACCGCACCTTCGAGTGTAGCCATTCGGAACAGATATAAACACTTTCACTGGCGACATGTCATACTAACCATTTAAAGTATGAAACTGATCTTAAGGCTTTGTGGTTTATTCATGTAGTATTTGTAAGCATCTCAAGATATACCCAAATTCCTATTTCCTGAAGGTGTTCTTCAAAGCCGGACTCTTGGGTCTACTAGAAGAGATGAGGGATGACAAACTGGCCTCTCTCATCACCATTACTCAAGCCTTGTGTCGTGGCTTCCTCAGAAGGAAGGAGTTTCAGAAAATGATGGAGAGGAGGTAATCAGGTTAAAATCACAGGTCATTGGTATGATCATAAGAATGTACTTATTGCATTGAACCCAAAAACTAAGAGTGAACTCACCACTTTCCAGAGAGTCCATTTATATTGTCCAATACAACATTCGCTCCTTCATGAATGTGAAACACTGGCCATGGATGAAGCTCTACTTTAAGATCAAGCCACTCTTGAGGAGTGCTGAGACTGAGAAGGAGATGGCCATCATGAAAGTAGAGTTCGCCAAGTGTAAGGAGGATTTAACCAAAGCTGAGACCAAGAGGAAGGAACTGGAAGCCAAAATGGTTTCCCTGCTTCAGGAGAAGAATGACTTGTGTCTGCAGATTCAGTCTGTAAGTAGAGAAAACCCGCAAGAAGCCCGTCGCAAGAAACATGCAGTCAGGTTTAGTAGAACTGAATGCTACATAAATCCAAATTGTGTTTTTATTAAACAGGAAAGTGAGAGTCTGGCAGATGCAGAGGAAAGATGTGAGGGGCTGATAAAGAACAAGATTTCGCTGGAGGCCAAAGCCAAAGAACTCAGCGAGAGACTGGAAGATGAGGAGGAGGTGAACGCCGAGCTGACCGCCAAGAAGAGGAAGCTGGAGGATGAGTGCTCTGAGTTGAAGAGAGACATTGATGACTTGGAGCTCACCTTGGCTAAAGTGGAGAAGGAAAAACATGCCACTGAAAACAAGGTGTGTGTGCCTGTTGGGTGGTCATGTGAGCACCAAGCCCAGAGATTTAAACACGTACTAACAAATTACTTTTTGCTTCAGGTGAAGAATCTCACTGAGGAGATGTCCACTCTTGATGATACCATCGCCAGGTTATCCAAGGAGAAGTTGGCCCTGCAGGAGGCCCACCAGCAGACACTGGAAGACCTACAAGCAGAGGAAGACAAAGTCAACTCTTTGACCAAAGCCAAGGTCAAACTGGAGCAACAAGTTGATGATGTACGTCTATCGCCATAATCTTTTGGAAATCATAGCATGTGTAACTTAAAGGTGCTCTAATCAATATGTTTATTTTAAAGGGGAACCCCACCGATTTTACATTTCAAAGTCTGTTACAGGTGTTTGGGAGTACTACTGCATATGT
>NTHP01000290.1:617964-651427 GCA_003416845.1 Oplegnathus fasciatus | reverse complement strand
TAGAGTACTCTTTAAACATTTGATAAAATGACCGTGTATAATGTGAAAGGTGTCACTCGTAGTGACGAACCCACAGAGAATCATAAACAGACACTGCAGTTCCCTTCAGCTCTACAGAGCATTTCAGCATTTTTGGTTTTTACAACCCACAACTTTACTGTTTTGATTCACTCTCACCGCTCTCATCACTGTTGTCTTTCGCTGCAGTGGGCAGCTGTTTTCAGTGAATAAGCTCTAAAAATCACTGTATGCTAAATTCCCAGCACCAGCAGACAGAAATAATAGGTAGAAAAAACTACCTGGTGAACATAGTTGGGCATTTAGCAGCTAAAGAGCCAGATATTTCATTCAGGAGTTGGTGGAGACCAAAAGCAGAGCTAAAAGGAGTGAATATCAACTGTGCAAAGTGATAATATATCAATGTTGTGTTTAAAGTTTATTGTGCTATGTGACCAAACAATCAATGAATGCAGGTTTAATAATTTTACTGAAATTGTGTCCATGTGCCAGCTTGAGGGCTCTCTGGAACAAGAAAAAAAGATACGAATGGATGTCGAGAGAGCCAAAAGAAAGCTTGAAGGAGATCTGAAACTAACTCAAGAATCCATAATGGATTTGGAAAATGACAAGCAACAGCTGGAAGAACGCCTGAAAAAGTATGTATTGGAGCAGTGTCTTAAGCATCATGATAAGTTCTTAACACATGCTCTAATCATATGGTTTGGTTTTGCATACCAGGAAAGACTTTGAATTCAGCCAACTTGTAGCCAAAATTGAGGATGAGCAGAGTGTTGCTGTGCAATCTCAGAAGAGGATCAAGGAGCTTCAGGTACTTAGAAAACTTCCGGGTTAACTGAAGAGTTGCTGCAAGTCAATGAATGATCTTGGGTTTTTGGTGTACCCAGGCCCGCATTGAAGAGCTGGAAGAGGAGACTGAAGTGGAGCGTGTTGCCAGGGCGAAGGTGGAAAAGCAAAGGTCTGATCTCTCCAGGGAGCTCGAGGAGATCAGTGAGAGGCTGGAAGAGGCCGGAGGAGCCACTGCTGCTCAAATAGAGATGAACAAGAAGCGAGAGGCCGAGTTTCAGAAACTGAGACGAGACCTTGAGGAGTCGACCCTCCACCATGAGGCCACTGCTGCATCTTTGAGAAAGAAACATGCTGACAGTGTGGCTGAGCTGGGAGAGCAGATTGACAACCTTCAGCGAATCAAACAGAAGCTGGAGAAGGAGAAGAGTGAGTACAAGATGGAGATTGATGACCTGTCTAGCAACATAGAGGTCATGGTCAAGTCAAAGGTAAGCTAGACCAGTATACATAGTACATGTATTCAATACATCATGGTAAATATAATATTTCTCATTAGCTTATATCATAAATATTACAGATTAATTATGAGAAGCTGTGTCACTCTCTGGAAGACCAACTGAGTGAATACAAGACAAAACACGATGAGGACACTCGTCTGATCACTGAAATAAATGCTCAAAGGGCAAGACTTCAGAACGAAAATGGTACGCAACAGACTTAAATCTTGTTGTTCTGGGGTCAAATACTTCTCTCTTTTCCCGCATCATTTTCTGAAATCTCTTGAACAGGTGAGCTTTCTCGTCTTCTTGAGGAGAAAGAAGCGATACTCTCTCAGATGTCGAGGGCTAAGCTGGCCTTCTCTCAGCAAATTGAGGAGCTGAAGAGGCAGGTTGAAGAAGAAACAAAGGTTTGTTGCATTACTGCAGTCAAACAATGCCTGTGTGACATTAATGGTCTTCCTGTTAAGTTGTTTGAACATGAACAGTAGATGATTACTTCAGCTTAGCATAACAGCCTCCAGATGAAGTCTGATTTTAACAAACGTTTCTTCAGCTCAAATCCAAATCTCCCTCTCTGTTAGGCTAAGAATGCCCTCGCCCATGCTGTCCAATCTGCCCGTCATGACTGTGATCTGCTGAGGGAGCAGTTTGAGGAGGAGCAGGAGGCCAAGGCTGAGCTCCAGAGGGCAATGTCCAAAGCCAACAGTGAGGTGGCCCAGTGGAGAACTAAATATGAGACTGATGCCATCCAGCGCAATGATGAACTGGAGGAAGCCAAGTAAGAGTCGCTCTCATGCACATAGGTATTAAGAAATGAGATATTAGCAATGTAAGAAAATGACAGTCATTACTCATACTTTTTGTTATCAGGAAAAAGCTTGCCCAACGTTTGCAGGAGGCTGAGGAGGCCATTGAGGCTGTGAATGCCAAGTGCTCGTCTTTGGAGAAGACGAAGCAGAGGCTGCAAGGAGAGGTGGAGGACCTCATGGCTGATGTGGAAAGGGCAAATGCACAAGCAGCTTGCCTGGATAAAAAGCAGAGAAGCTTTGATAAGGTAACAAAGACAATTGTCCTTGTAAGTTTGTTTCCTCTGTTTTTCACGTCACTATTGACTCAAGTCATACCCACTTAATGAAAACATTTGCTGCTCTAAACACCTATTATGTGGTAGGTTTGATGAGAGGAGACCATTTCATGCAGCAACAGAAGTTTATTTGGAATGTAGAAGAACTGGGTTGTCATGAGCAATGATAACCGTTATGCATCACCCACAGACATACAGCAATTAGTTCAAAAAGTTCAAAATCAGTGACCTTCAGACAAACTCTGCTTATCAAAACCAATACTTTGTGTCTTCCTTAGATTCTATCTGAGTGGAAGCAGAAGTATGAAGAGAGCCAGGCTGAGCTGGATGGATCACAGAAAGAGTCTCGCTCCCTCAGCACCGAGCTCTTCAAAATGAAGAACTCTTATGAAGAAGCTTTGGAGCACCTCGAGGTCCTCAAACGAGAGAATAAAAACCTGCAACGTACGTATATTACTGTAAGATAATTCTGCTGTTTTTCTTAAAAGGAACGCTCGTCTCGAACATGACTGACAATGAATCAGATGCCAAGGACGATTTTATAAGAATGTTATGTTCATATGTCAATTTATATTGCTTTCTCATAAAGCAAGAAGGAAAGACTATAATTATTTAAAGAAATGTGGTGCATTTTCACATTTTAAGAGGAAATCTCTGATTTGGCTGAACAACTTGGAGAGAATGGTAAAGCCATCCATGAGCTGGAGAAGACTAAGAAACAAACTGAAACTGAGAAGACAGAGATCCAGACTGCTTTGGAAGAAGCTGAGGTAACTTGATGTAATATAAAGAAATTATTTACACCTTGAAATCACATTTTGGGACACATCCCTACGTGTATCAATGTATACTTATTTGTATCTGTGCTCAAGGCTTCTCTGGAACATGAGGAATCCAAAATTATGCGCATCCAGCTGGAGCTCACTCAAGTCAAAGGAGAGGTTGATCGCAGGCTGGCTGAGAAGGATGAGGAGATCGACCAGATGAAACGCAACCACCAGCGCATTGTGGAAACCATGCAGTCTGCATTGGATGCTGAGACCCGCAGCAAGAACGATGCCATGAGAGTCAGGAAGAAGATGGAGACTGACCTCAATGAGATGGAGATCCAGCTCAGCCATGCCAATCGGCAAGCAGCTGAAGCCCAGAAGCAGCTGAGGAACATGCAAGCCCACCTCAAAGTGAAATACTGTTCATTGGCAGCCTCAGCACAAGAATATTAGCTTTCAAAAACCCACTTTTGGTGACTCATACAACTTTTATCGCCCTATGTCTCTGCAGGAACAAACCCTTCACCTGGATGAAGCACTGCGGAGCCAGGAGGACCTGAAGGAGCAGGTGGCCATGGTGGAGCGCAGGAGCAGTCTGATGCAGGCAGAGGTGGAGGAGCTCAGGGCTGCTCTGGAACAGTCGGAAAGAAGCCGCAAATTAGCTGAACAGGAACTGGCTGATGCCTGTGAGAGAGTAGGGCTACTGAACTCTCAGGTGAGCAGCATTATTACAATCTATCATTGAGGACCATTAAAATCTAACAGCACCATGATGTAAGATATTGTTCAAAATAAACAATGGTAATACTGTATATCGGCAGGCGGTTGTACACTCTACAGACCGTTTTAGCTTCTTTCAGTTCAATGTTTTAGTTTTACCTCCCACAACTTTACCGTTTTGGTTCTGTCTCAGTCTTATCAACCTCTTTTCCAGCTGCAGCAGGTAGCTGTATTCAGTTAAAAAGCTCTGATAAACCCACTGTGCACTACCTGCCCAGCACCAAACAGCAGACAGACAAAGTAATTGGTAAACACAACGGAGAATCTGGCCGCTAAAGAGACCAATGTTTTTCTTCAGAGTTGGTGGAGACCAAAACAGAGCTGAAAGAAGACAGAATATTACAATTTGAATTGTGGATATGTCAGGTCCCCAGAAACACCAAACTCAAAATGAATGCTAATGTGACTTAGCTTTGTGAAGTATAAATGTAAGTCTCTTTACAGTTTCTTACTTATCCTTTGAACAGAACACAAGTCTCCTCAACTCCAAGAGGAAGTTGGATGCAGATGTCAGCCAGCTACAGGGCGAGATGGAGGATGCAGTCCAAGAGGCTCGCAATGCAGAGGAAAAGGCCAAGAAAGCAATCACTGATGTAAATATGCACTTTACCTCTAATTATATCTAGCACTTACAGTTTATATAGTGTCATTAGTTGCTGCAAGAAACTGATAAGCCTGGTTGCCTCTATAAATGCTGTTGTTGTCAGGTCCAGCTTGATTATGAGCATTGATCTGGTATTTGTAATGACAAATAATAAATCAAACATCAGTTTAACTCACTGTCTTCCTGTAGGCCGCCATGATGGCAGAGGAGCTGAAGAAAGAGCAGGACACCAGCAGCCACCTGGAGAGGATGAAGAAGAACCTGGAGGCCTCTGTGAAGGATCTGCAGCACCGTCTGGATGAGGCTGAGAGCCTGGCTTTGAAGGGGGGCAAGAAACAGCTCCAGAAGCTGGAAGCTCGGGTATCACACTTGTCCAGATGCGATTGATGTGGCATAACTGAGAACACAGATTACAGCTGATGTTGGGTTTGTGGGATTTGGACTTTCTCTTGTAGGTGCATGAACTGGAGGGTGAAGTGGAGAGTGAACAGAGAAGAGCTGCTGATGCCATCAAGGGAATCCGTAAATATGAGAGGAGAGTGAAGGAGCTCACTTACCAGACTGAAGAGGACAAGAAGACTGTTCTGAGACTGCAGGACCTGGTAGACAAGCTGCAACTCAAAGTCAAGGCATACAAACGGCAGAATGAAGAAGCTGTAAGATCATTTTTGACTGTCAGAAAAACAAACCACACGATATATTGTTCATTGTATTATGATTATAGTTAACTACGTTTTTTTCTTCTTCAGGAAGAGCAGGCCAATACTCATCTTGCTAAGCTAAGAAAGGTGCAGCATGAGCTGGAGGAGGCTCAAGAGCGGGCAGACATTGCTGAGTCCCAGGTCAACAAGTTGAGAACCAAGAGCAGAGACTTTGGAAAGGTAACTCTTGATACATTTATAGTTGAGTTTAGTTTGGTTTATTTGGATCCTTATTGGCTTCTGCCGTAGATTGATGCCATAGCTAATTGTTCTGGGGTCAACCAGTGAAATAATTGAACTGACCGAATGACTCACAGCGCATCACCATTGCTTAAAAAAAAACATTAACAGACTCTTTCCTTTCTTGTATACAAAATGGCTTTTTTACTTACATCATAGTTAACAGTCACTCTCCTTATTATTTTCCCCTTTGGATCAAGACAGCTTTGTTCATTTTCTCTGCTTCTTTGTATTGTGAACAAGATCATTTACCTGTTGACTTTGACTGGTTGCATGCGTTTCAAAATTAGAAGCATCATGGTCCAGGGTTGCACCAAATGCAGTTTTTTCTTTTTTACTGAAAGAGTTTCTGATGTGCTTGCTGCAGATCTGTCCGCTGAACAAATTACAGTGCCGTCACCCAATGTCAGTTAGTTAGTTTCGTTTTATTATCCTTTTGGAAATTCTCTTTGTGTCTGTGGCATGGACATTTAACAACACAGTGCTCCACAACATCATCACCAACAATCAAGAAAAAGTCTCCCAAATGGATGAGAATTTTTAATCCAAGACAGTAGGCTGTGTTTAATATCTCAAAAAACTTGTATATACATTCGTTTCTTTCCTCTCCTTTCCTTTCCTGTCCTGTCCTGTCTCAGGCTGCTGAATCTGAGTAGACCCTGCAGCGATGACACAGAAGACGTCCTCTATGCAACTTCTTACTGTAGTACAAGTAGAAACTCAGCAGTTAACAAACCTTCTTGTTTTGCTGTGAGATTGTGACAGAATAAAGTGGTGTGAAGCATCAGCTCCGTCTGTTTTTTTTCTCCACATCTAAAGACATGGTTGTCTTTCATAAGAGATACTGTAAAGCCAAACATAACCATGTTTCTGAATATCAACACAAACGAATGGATTCTGAGCATTTATCATAGTTCTTGATGTATTAGCAGATTAGTATAAGCTTTGTAGTGCTAAGTAGCCAGTCTGAGATAATCAGTTTCGTAGAAAGAGTTTAGATAAGTCTCCCTCAGTGTGTGCAGTTTGTGTCTAATTTGAGCATCTGTTTGCAGAGATCAGAGCAGATCCCAGCATAATGCCTGCTGACATTTACATCCTGAGTTAAAATAGCCGTCCTCTTCACTGTCACTCATCTACAAACAATACCTAATGCTAGCGTGAGAGAAGCAGATTAACCGTGATTAGACCAGTCTAATCAAAGGACCGTGTGGACCAATCAGAAGGGCTGCAGAGAATTTGTTTAAGATAGAGCATGTATTTAGCTGTGTCACTCCATCCTTGAACCTGTTTGTTTAGCACACCAGACAGAGGGATTGTGTAATGTTTTCTTTTGTTTCTCTGTCAGTGTGCTTAACATTACAGGACTTTCTTTTGTCTGAGACCCAGATTAGAAGTTCAAGCCTGACATGGAAGTAAATTACTCATCAGCATGTCTTCCATACTTACAGTTACCCACAGTTTTAGATCACCAGCTTTCTGCCTGAATCAAAGGAAAATTCTGCAGCAAATATATTGGAACAGCTGATAAGTTTTGATGTTGTATTCAACATAACGGAAATGTAAATACACTGCACATTTTAAGAATGGATCTCCAAAACCTTCCACAAATACATGTATGTATGTCAGGCAGTGGTAGGACTCCATCACAAACATGTTAAATAAATTCTCACATTTATTTTGAGAAAATAATCTGTATAGAAAATCCTTTTTTGTTGAAACTTTAAAACAAGGACTGAGGCTCTGAACCATTTGATCAGAGCTGTAGCAACCTCAGAGGACGCTGGCTATGTCCTCAGTACTGTTTCTAGGAATTTGGGTTTTCTAACAACCTGAAGAATGTACAATCTACAGTCTGAGAAAAGTCAGATTTTTGTACTTTTTTGACTCCATATTTCATATTTTGTTCACTATAAATTTATTCCTGGCAGTGAGCAGAGAGCCTTGAAACAGCATTTAGACCATATAGGGTAGAGTCTTCCAGCCAGGAGGGTGGGAGCCCTTGAAGGGTAACAAAATAAAGTTAAAGGATGATGAGATAATTAAGAGGATAAGAAACATGACAAAATATAATTCTGCTAAACAAAACTGTTATTTTCCTGAGTTTATTTCATTGGTTTTACCTCTTTTGCCCTCCTTATTATTTACACGTGACAGTCTGAAAACTCCTTGCCACTGTATGCAACCAGTGACAGGGTCTCCTGAGTAGATGTTGCTTCATATTAAGGGATTATAAGGCAAAAAAAAGTTGGGAACCTCTGATGCCGACGTAAGTAAAATATTATTGAACTGTTAAATGAATAACATTTAACATTTTGGGGGCTATAAAACTTGAGGGGAGTTTGGACTCTTTATCTCAATCAAATCCATTTCTGCATTTCATTCCAAAATTGTGTGCTTCAGTTATCTGCGATCCTCTCCCTCTTCACCAGTACAGAAAGTGACTCCTCGTGTGTCCAGCACTGTATCAGTGAAGGATAACAACATGTGCTGCAACAGCCTTTTAGTTTGACAAGAATGAGGACACAGCTGAGGGCCGCGCTCAGTGAGGTTTCTGTATTACACACCATTACGCAGCATGGATGATCTATGTGAGTAACACCTACACTATTTGACCCCACCTATAAGGAAGCTCAAGTGTGAAATAAGATTAAATGATCTGGTTGATTCATTGACACTGTGTATTTCCTGTCCACTTTGGGCTGTAACATTCATGCAAATGCACTTTCATATTTTCTACATCTTTAACAATCTGGTGATTCTTACTAGTAAGACTATAGACAAGGTGTTCCTCATATCCCTGTATATTCCTCATCGTGCTTTACTTCTTCCCAGTATTCTGGTATCATCTGTAATACAACAGCAACAGCAGCTAGAGGGCTCCCTTAAACAAGAGAAGAAGCATGGAGGGAGCAAGACCTGAAAGAGGTTGAAGCTTGTTCAAAGAATTTCATTACACACCTGGTAAACAGCCAGATGTGCCAAACAGTTTTGTTGCTGCTGCTCTGTGCTTTTCAAAATGAAGAACTGATGCAATCAAAGACAGAAGATACAAGAGACACTCAAGTGAGAGTGAACAATATTCTTACACGCACACAGTCACTTATATGCTGCTCATATTTAATGTCTGTCTGTTTGCGTGCAGTGTTACTACTTCATTTGCTGCTATGTTTGCATTTCTTCTCCATCCAGTCTATAGTTTACGGATGCAACATAACAATGAGAACACAGAGAGAAACAGTGTGACTAATTTCAACAGTGAATCAGGGGATGTTTAACCCACTAAGGAGCCCTGTAGGGCAAACATGAGCGGTAGTTAGTAATTTAATTAGGGGTTAGATACCTTGATTACCTGCACTGACTGACTTTTTTGGCCACTTGACGGTAACGCAACAAGCTGTAAACACAACATCTGACATATTATCGTCTTTTAAAGTAACATGTTAGAAAACAGCTCCTTATTTACACATCAAGCAGACACAGAGCAACATTAACATTCATGTGGAGCCTTTGTGTGAACAGTTATTTCTGGTCACCTGTTGAATGTAAGTTCAATATTCACTCTCTTTTTTTGCTCTGTTTTGCTCTCCACCAGAAGAATAGCTGCCAAATGCTGCACTGCGTTCATCAGCTCGTCTCTAACTGTGTCAGTCTGCTGTTTGGTGCTGAGCAGGTGGTGTACAGTGGGTTTATCTGAACGTTTTTGCTAAAAACAGCTGCCTGCTGATGAAAACAAGGTTGATGAGAACTGTGAGACTGAACCAAAACAGTAAAGCTGGGGGTCGCAAAACCAAAACAATGAGCTGAAAGACGCTCAGTGGAGCTGAAGGGACCTTACAGAGTCTGGTGATAACTCTCTGTGGGTTCATCATTATAGCAACACTTGACATTACACATAGTTATTTGATCCATTGTCTATAAAAAATATTGATTAGAGCTGCTTTAAATATTTGATATAATTTCTGTAAGGGAGTAAAACTCAATATGTAAACAGTACATACACAACAGAAAACATAGATGTTCTTTATACTTTTATAATTAATTATTTAAGTGTGTTATTGAGAATATATTGTAGAGAGAGCAGCTGGTGTGATTCACTCCCCAGTGGACACACATATCATCTTTTTCCACATTTGACTAAGGAGGCAGGCACTCTTTGTCCTTCTTTTCATCTAAAATAAATACAAACATATTAGCAGAAGTATTATATAAGTCTCACATCAAATAGGGTTTTGTAAAAATAGATCATCAACTCACCAGTCCTTTCTGCGGCCGCCACACAGCGCACCTTATAAATTGTAAAGATAGAACTTATTCTTACGTTTATCTTCTACACTGTGAAAACATATCTTCTGAGCACCAATATGTAGTAGGGTGGATATGATTTTACAGTATGATGACTCTTTTAGTAGGACTTACCACGGGGTCCTTCTCAGTAAAAAACTGATGGAGAGCAGCACTCTGCACTCTGTCGTCCATGTCTTGGATGGCACAGGTGACGCTCTCTCTAGCAGTGATGAAGCTTTCATCAAAGTCCATGAGATGGAAGGATTTGGAGCGGTCAACAAATCTTTTGTAAATGGCTTTGACCATGTCCCGGGCCACTGGCGTGCAGATACACAAGAGACGAGCTTTAGTGAAAGATGTATTCAGACAGAAGCATGTAGCTGCTGTGTCAGCCAGCTGTTTGCTGGTCTGAGCGCTGGCAGCTTCGGCCCTGTTTCTCAGAGCAGAGGCCAAATTGGAGTTCCTGCTCGCGATGGCACCCAGAGTCTGGGAAGTCCTGACCTCAGCAAGTGGCTCTGGTTCATCCAGGAGGAACTCCAGAGCCGTTTTCACCACCTGTGGTGCTAAAGGTGCAGTAGTCCGCTGAAGCTTGGCGAGCAGTGCTAGTTTGGAATGCTTGCTGGTGTGAGAGCCAGCAAAAGAGTCGAGCAGCTTGTTGGACAGGTGGCGGAGGAAGGTTTGTACATCCTGCTCAGCTTTTGGGCGGATGACTGAGAGAAACATTTGAAGACCCTCCAGTGTGACCTTCATATGGCAGGAAGAGAAAGAGAGAAGAAGAGTGAGTGACTGTAGGATGTTAAAGGCGTCACTCAAAAATGCTGGATTTTATCTTAACCTTTCGTCTGAGCTGCAGTGAGAGACGTTTCTCTTTCTCAAGTTCCTCCTGGAGCTCGTGCTCCATCTGACATAGACAGAGGCGTCTCGCTGAGGTCCAGGCCTGCACACATCATTAATTACTTAGTTTCAACTGGTACCGCTTTATTTCACAGGTCTGTAAGTTCTTATACTTCTGCTGCTGTGACACTTAAATTTCCCTGCGTGTGATCAGGGCAGTTTATCTTATCCTAATGGCTTTATTAATGTTAATCATTTACTAATGCTTTATAAATCAGTTATATGCCATTAATGTAAACATTGCAATCGCTTGATGGATTATTCTAAAAAGCTTTAACTTGACAGCCCCTAAAAATCTTGCTTTTGCTGACCTCCAGAGGTTTAACTTCCCACCTTGTTGCACTGATGTAGTAGTGCATCACTTTAGTACACCGTGACATTCACTGTTGGGTTACAGGTGCAACACAGCACACTTGTGACCCCGCCCAAACACAGACATCTATGATGTGGTGGTGAGAGGTGAGACAGACTTTCAGCCAGAGAGGACAGTGAAACACTGCTGTACAGTCTGCTGTTAAAGATATAATCTCCAAGATTTTCATTTAAACAAATGTCTGTTAAGTCACTATCGCCGAATGAGGCAACACAATGGTGACTGAGAAATCGATGACTACAGATGATGCAACTTGGGAAGTGAGGTCCAAAAACACAGCCGCAATTACCGCTTATCACCATAGGTGCCGCGAAAGACAACAAAATGAAAATCTTCGAGATTATAACTTTAAGTTAGTCAGAAACTTAGGACCCTTTATTATTGACTTAACTATTAATATCTCACTGGTACGCAAGATTTTCACAACCTCCCTAAAGTTATATATTATATTATTGACTATAATATTATAGTATATTATTTATTAATGATTAATAAAGTTACTTAGTTAATTAGTTACAACTTAAAACCCATTTATAAAGAGTGGCTAATAGAAAAGTGGTAGAGAAAAAGTTCTGAGACAGTTTAGTTAGCTGATTAGTTAGCATTATTTGTGTTTTCTGTTTTCGTATGAACAGCTATTGTATGTTCACTGACTCACTAGGTTTCACTACCACTGGAATCCATTAGTTTTAAGTGTCCTAACAGAACAGTGCCTACATTTTCCCCATAATTAGTACCAAATTATTTTTTCTTCTAGGAACCTCCCTATGAATTTACAGTTATATGTCTGTTCCTTTCTACAAAATTATAGTAAAATATCGGACCTGTAGAATAAAGTGTAATTTAAAGCTCCTATATGTAAGATTTGAAAATCCCCATCTCTGATGCCCCCCAGCGGTAATATCAAAAAGACACTGACAGCAGTACATGTCAATATAGGGATTTTTCCCCTACGATGTATTCTATAATAAAATATATAATATTCTATAATAATTTGAAAGAATGCTAATACCACATAACAATTCTACTACCACAGTATGTGTGTACAGGAGTGACTAAAGTGAGTAGGTTTTGACAGAAGAGATGACACATTTATTCTGTTACAAATTAAAAGTTGAATTCATACACAATAAAATGCACTCACTTGTTCAGTTCAGTTATTCAGGGGTTTTGCTGTTCCAGCCTTACTTGGTCTGGTATGACCAGTAGGTTAATGTGGCTGATGTTAGTAAATGTCGGCAAAGTCATGATAAGCTAGATAAGATGACTTAGTCTTTTTTCAGACTTTATGACTCTTCTCTATGTGTGCTACTGTTTCACTACAGGATTTACCATTAGCCTGTAATTGCAACTTGCTGCCACAGTGGCCACTGTTTAGCAAATGTTACATAGCCCAGCTTTAAATGTACTTGCTGAACGTCTCAGTCAGTATGTTTTATTTACCAATTCAGCCACAAGGAGATTTCTTGCATCTGCGCCTTTTGCTATTTCCTGGAACCTTTAAGAATAAGAAAGACTTTGTTATCCATGTTGTGTATATTTTGTGCAGTTGTAGGGAGCTTTAATCTAATCTGTCATTGTGGACTCACTCTTCCAGGAAGCTTCTTCCAGCCAGCAGCCAGGTCTTCATATCTTTAGCAGATAAATAAATGGGAACTTGATACTGCAGCTTCATGAGCATGAACTGCCTCATGAGCATCTTCTGCAAGAAAGATTCAGCTGACTCAGAGACGCCACACTGTGCTCACATGCTCCTGCACTTCAATACGAACCATGCGTCTGTACATTTACAGTGATAAGACCGACCTCAGCTCTGTAGCGTTGGTGCTCTCTCACTGAGAAAGAGGACGGTCTCATGTGTAGAACTTGTGTAAGGATGAAGTCAGTGTCCATTTTGAACACAGGTCAAACTCCTTAAGAAGAACAGGAAACACTCATTTAGATATTCAGTTGAAAATGTAAGTGTATACCATAATAGTGTGACACACATGTTAATTTACTATGTTGCTGTTTTAATGAGGGGATAACAGGAATTGCCTCAACTTGGGGTGGATGTTGCCATTAACGATGATTTGATGATATTGCATTATTTAAACAAATCATTCTGAATGTCCCTCAGTGTGAAGCAGGGCCAGTAATATTACTGAAGTAGATCATTTTGAATAATGGTGAATACTTGAATGACAGCCTGTTTTATTAGATCTGGGTATGGAGCACTAGAACAAATACATTTGGGGAAATATTTGGTGGCAAGAAGTCACCAGCACGCCAATTTGTCATAAAAATAACTCCACTTTAAGGAATTACAGGGTGTCTTTTTATGATGACAAGAAGGTTAAAAAGAAACAATAATGATATAAAGGCTTTACATACCTGGTACAAAGGAAAAGTTGCCAGGGTTTGAGTGAAGGAAGATGTGCTTTCAGATGGTTTGAAAGCTGATTGTTCAGACAACAAAGACGGAGGATCTGAACCAGTCCTTCAGGGTGACAGTGTGTGTGTGTGTGTGTGTGTGGAATGTACAGTAGACCATCATCTGCATCATTCTGAAGCTTCTTGTCAACAAAACATCACCACGGGGCTCATTCTCAAAACAAAACAAAATCATAATTATTATCTAGCTACATCACTCATACTATAAATGATGTGGCCACTGATTACAGACAAACCATGTTAAAATGTAGACTCAGGGTACTATATGTATGTATATATATATTCTTTTCCTCTTGATTGGACAGAATGACTTACGACATTAATTTTAACTTTTAAACAAAGAGCGAGACCACAAAAAGCCCTACGATAAGTCTATTATGTGATTTCTTTAATGTAACAGTGTAATTTATATATGGATTGTTAGATGATGGAAAAATGGAGTCTAGATGAACCACTATTGAAGAATTGATCAGAAAGATTATAATCAGTGTTCATCGATGAAAAAATACTGAAAAGAGAATTCTGAAAGGATTTTGTATAAATGAATGGTACATCTAAGAAGAACAACAATTTAAGTATTTTTTTGAGTGCGAAAGTTCATTTTTGACTTAGGGAAAAAAAAAATCTTAATTCAAGGTGTACTTACTAGCTTTTTCCAGAGCTTTCAAAAGCATCTCACGGCCTTCCTCAGAGGATGGACTCAACAACAACGTCATGAAAGCAAACTCTGCCCACTGAAAAAGACTTTGAGTTGCAGTTGAAAGCTCTAGGAAAAGCTAGTTAGTGCATTTTAAGTCAAATGTATGATTTAGTTTAGTTTATTTTACCTTCCTTTATTTACCTTCTGCTCAAGCAGTGGTTAATCTTCCTGCAGTCTACCTCAAGTTCATTATCCAAAAAAAGTAAAATGGGTGTTCATAGTGGCTTATGTGTTTATGTAGAGGGAACAGAAGGCATACTCCATAAACTCATAGCTTAATCTCTTCACAGTCGAACTGTGATGAAAACAGTTTGTGTCTTTGAACCACCACAGTGAAGACTGGAAGCCACACGTCTTTCAAACTGGACTTAATGGAAGCCCCCTGCAGATTACTGGAGCCACACCAGCCCAGCATTTGTTTTATTGCTGTAGTTGCAGCATGTGTGCATCTTTATATAATTTCATTCCTGCTGTGCTAATACTGCTGAACTGGACAGGACTTTTTCTCACTAACCTGCAGTGTGTAGCAGAGAGCTGCAGAGACGACGGGTGTGAGGCTCCTCACCTTTTCTTCTGGGCTGAATTTTAATGTTTCATTGGTCATAAGTAGTCATTACTTTTGCTCTCTCAGTCTATTATGTACAGATTGTTCTATACATTTGTTGTAGGGTCAAATGAAAGATGCTATCAAGGTGCATTATAGGAAGTGTAGGATTTTTTTTCTTGCTTTGGAGTTGAACTCACAGGGAGGATATGTCGACATGTGCTGCTTTCATTTGGAAAATTCTTGTCCCCCAGCTTTATAGAAGTACAGCACTAAATTGCTGGAGTAGCCCTTTAATAAGAATTATTATCATTATTATTTGCCCATTGATTCCTCACTATATTGTTGACTTATTCATACTTTGTGCATTTTACTCCTGTTTCTATCCAGCATGTATTCTTAGCACATTCATTTTGTGACTACTTGTGAACAGCTCATTTCCATATCCAAATCGGTCGTTGTGATATCTGTGGGCCAAAAATAAACCTGATGTGTGACAATACCAAGCAACAGTGCAAATGAGGAACTATCAAGCTTTTGTGGGTTTTGGGCAAATTCCGTGTTCATGTTCAAGTCAACTTTGGCTCAGAACAAAGCTGCTTCATTTAAAAAAGTTCAGTAATAAAATACCATCAAAACGTCTTCAGTTGTTAAATAAAATGACAACAAAGGATTTAAAGAGAACATTTATTTCACTCTTACTTTATTCTGTGATTATTTTATTTTAGTTTTGTTTAACATTCAGTGCTCTCTTGTGCTTTATTTTAATACAACCGCTTCAACTTCTGATAGTAGCCTAATCATCATCATCATCATCATCATCATACTGTAATTGACTTCCCACATGCACATAAACATTCACAGAGTCCCTCATAAAGGAGTAAAAATGTAACAACATAAGTAGTAAAATTAGGCCATAAAAGCGAATCATAAAATGAACAAATGTTTCGACATTAAATCACCATCATACAAAATGAGTGTATGAAAAAGTCAAGAAGAGCTGCAAGGGGATTGCAGATGTCGACACTCAGGTCAAGTCCAACACAATAACAGACGGGATTTCCGGTAAAATCTTTCAAACTAAAACTTCAAAAGGACCGTTGCCGAAATGCCAAGCAAATAATAAATGTTTGTACCTAAACTCATTAGCAATCATTCTTACATAGAGTAACGTTATGTATATATGTATGTAGTAGTATAATACACACAATTCACACACTGGTGAGCAGTTTCTAAGTGCTTCACTTTAACTTTGACAGTATTGAAAAACAAACTAAACTACAAAATTATTAGTAGACCAATAATTGATAGTAGCAGTAGAAGTAGTAGTGCTCCTAATACTACCTTTCTAGGACTACTACTAAAGAAGAACTACTACTTCTATGGCTACTGTTGCTATATGCTAATTATTATTGCCACTAATATATAGTGGTCATTTTCATTACTAGGCTAGTACTACTACTAATAGTAATAGTATTCTACTATTACTAATACTAGGCCTAATCCTAATAATACGATTAGCAATAAGGTCCACTTATCATTTTTTTGCTTTCAACCGCACCCAAGGTCTTCCTCAGCAGATGGAGTTTGCTCGGTTGTCATGGAGATAGCTTACAAGGTATCTCGTCATTTGTTTACTAATTTTGAAACGGCGTGCTTTTACTTTGAAGTCAGACTTATCACACTTCCGGTTTACCCCCCGGTCTCGCTCCGTCTGGCTTGACGCAGTGTCTTGTAGCCTTCAGACGGCGCGTGCAGGCAGGCTGGCAGGCAGGCTGGAGGAGCAGAGCGGCGAGGGGCGTCCTGACAGCGCGAGGAGAACCTGTTCACCAACTCCACACAAGTTTCGCTCCTCTCCGAGCGCGAGCACCAAACTCGGACACAAACTCTCACGTGGTTCCAAAACTTTTATTTTCCTTCCGAGGAGCGGAGGGGGATCATCATCATTGCCTGTGTGAGAAGTCGCGCGGGCGATGTCTGGATCGTACTGCAAAAGTTTGTACCCGTTCAGCGGGGAGCAGCACCAGCAGGGACTGAGCTTCGAGGCCGGGGACATTATTAAGGTGGTCCAGGTTCTGCCCGGAGGCTGGTGGGAGGGAGAGAGGGATGGAGTCAGAGGATGGTTCCCCTCAACTTATGTCCAGGTCCTGGAGGTAAGGCTCCATGACTGTCTTATTACTCATTTGGACTAATAGTGTTAATTGGATCTTAATTGGATGTAAATTTGCTTAAGTGACTTTTTTATTATTTTATTAATTTGTTCTTATGAAAAACATTTTTCAAAGTGTATTTTCTGTTCTCTCTGTGTCACACACACACACACACACACACACACACAGTGACAGGGGTAGAGGGTTCAGAGCAGACACACTCCCACACTTGAAGATAAAGACAGCATTGACAGATGCACTAATGAATCGTTTTCCCGTGCTGCGCTTATCAGATTAACTCCAACCTTCCCAGCAGCCAGCGCACCGCCTGTCTGAGCTGCGGAGCGGCCGCGCACTTCCTCATTCCGCACACATTCCAGTGAAATTCTCAGGTCTCCTCTCTGTGCGCGTGAATGCACAGGGCATGCTGCTCCCTCTCTCTTCATGGTCAACCCCTCCCTTCCCCGCCCTGCCTCCCCCTCTGCCTCACGAGCTGTTGCAACTTACAAAAGAATGATCTCCCACTTTTTTATTTTATTTATTTCTTTTAATTTGGCACATTTGGCTCTGTGATTGAGATGATTGAGTTTGTGGCGGAGTCGTTGACACCACCCAGTGTTCTGACAGTTTCTTATAATAAGCTCCTCTCCAAGAGGGATAGGAGCGACGCCAGCGTTCTCAGCTATGGCACCAGTGCTGCCATTTTTATCACGTCTTCGCTCTGAATGAGAGAAGATGTAAACAGCAACATGATTTGTGAACCAGCGACACCAGAGCGAAGCCTCCTGAGTCCGGGCTTGTGCTGATTTAGATAGGATCACCAGTATGAGGACAAACCTGTAGCAGCAGACGCTTCGAGCACAACATGCTTTATCTTTTCTAAGGCCAGTTTCAGGAATGGAGTTGATGGGTGGAGCAGCAGGGTGGTGCGGGGAGCAGAGAGACTGTTCTTTAAGGGCAGGACTCTCGGTTTCATCGAGCATCCACCCTGCGGAAGATCCTCCAGTTGGTTGGTTCCAGTCTTCATCATCTCCATTAAAGCTAGGCCTTTAAATCAAAGGACAGAAAATGAATCAATAACTATTGATTATTATAATAATCAGTTTTCAAACAAACATTTTGAACATTTTCTGGCCCCCTTGTCACCTGTGAGGATTTGCTGCTTTACTCTGATTTATAAAGTTGTGAATTGAATATCTTCAGGTTTTGGACCGTTGGTCGGACAAAACAAGACCTTATTCCAGATGTAGCGACAGTGGCGTATGTGTCGGTCAATAAGTAACAAGAAACTGCTGTATAAAAATGCAGAAGTTATGTCTTGGGTCATTTTTGCAGCAGTGGCACCAGAATGTAGTTTTGCAGAAACAGACTGACAAGTTTATTTGTCGACTGCAGAATGTGCTGCTCAGTAAGGATTGTGGTCTTGACTCTCAAAGAGAAAAAAAACAAAGGGATTCTTATCAGAATATACGGTCAATATATAGTTATAAAAAATGTAAAAACTTGATATTAAGAGCCTCAAAATCCATTATCAGTCAATGTGAAGAGCTTGACCTTCATCTTCACCTTGAGCTCTGGTATACCTGATGAGCATTCACAATTTTTTGGCATTTTGTACGCCAAATGATAGATCAATAGATCAATAGATCAATAGATTATAGTAGTTTGATGAAAAAAATTAATTAAAAGTCCACTTACTAGCTTTTTTCAACCGCATCTCATGGTCTTCCTCAGTGGACTCCATCTATCTCCATGACGTCTCTCCAGTCTATCTAAAGTGAACCTTGAATCTTAAGTGGACCTTGAGTTGTTTTGTCAGACTGCTGTTTCCAAGGTCAAACTTTCACACTCAGTTAATCAGAAAAAAAAAATCAATAATCAGATTAATCAATAATAGAAATAATGGTTAGTTGCAGCCCGGGTGGACAGGAGACACTGGAGATGACAGAGGATGATGCACATGAGGGAGAAAGCATTGTCTGGTTTCTAAAAGCACACAAAGTCCCTCAGCTGGGCGTGTGGACACTTTTTTATAAAACACTGATACACAGCTAGATACGGGCTCAGCCCTTAAGCTAGGCTAAATTAAGCAACCACAACGTGCTTATCTGATGGTGCGTCTGACTTATCACAGATAGATTCTTCTCAGTTTCATGTGAGCACACGCTGCGGGAAACTCGGCCTCTGTGGTCTGCAGCTCGTGTCGGATGTTTGTGGTGTTGTGGGTTCAGATCCAGATTCTCACCACTAACCTGTCACTTCCTGTCACTCTCTACTGTTCGCTGCGCTCAAGTGGAACCTCCTAAAAATAACCAGTAAAGATGAAGGGTGAAATGAGCTGGGAAGGCGCCGTGGCAGCTCATTGATGTGCTTTGTTGGGTCTGTGTTGCACCATCACCTTGGCTTTACCTGTTCTACCAGGCCGACAGCATGCGTGGCAGCTGGATCTCTATTGAGATGTTAACTGAGTTAAGTTTCACCCCATACACGTCTAAACTAGTCTGAGGAAGTTTTGATTTTAGTCCTGGACTGATTGTGTTGTAGGCTCGCTGTTTCCCCCTCTGTCCAGTCTTTGTGCTGTGCTAATTGGCTGCTGGCTGTAGCTTTATATTTAACAGACTAAATGTGAGAGTTGTATTGATCTTCTCATCAAAGTGAATGAGCCTGTTTCCCAAAATATCAGACTATTCCTTCAATATCAGCGAGGACTCTGACATTGGTAGTTGAGAAAATCTAATAACCATCGACCAACATTCTTCTTTTTTTTTTAACATAAAAACACAACATAAATGAACATTTTAGAGCTGCAATGATTAATCAATTAATCGATTAGTTGTTAACTATTAAATTAATCGCCAACTATTTTGATAATCGATTAATCGTTTTGAGTCATTTTTTTTAAGAAAAAGTGTCCAAATTCTCTGATTTCAGCTTCTCACATGTGAATATTTTCTGGTTTCTTTAGTCCTCTGTGACAGTAAGCCGAATATCTTTGGGTTGTGGACAAAACAAGAATTTTAAGGACGTCACCTTGGGCTTTGGGAAACAGTGATCAACANTTTCACCATTTTATGGACCAAACAGCTAATCGATTAATCGAGAAAATAATCGACAGATTAATCGATAATGAAAATAATCGTTAGTTGCAGCCCTAGAGTAAAGATGTTTTACAGTTGAACAACAATAATCTCTGGAAAAAGCTAAGAGGACCTTGAGTTAAGATTAATTTTAAACTACTGAATTGAGAAATATTGAATTTAAATATACAGAAAAACACCTGCTGTTTACTGCCCTGCATATCTGTCATGCCAATACAGATATAACTGTTATAATTCCTTATGTGTTGATGATATTTGCCTGTCTGGCTTCAGTATCAGTATTACAATAGTTAATCTGGAATGAAGAAATTCACCTACATCATGTAGGCTGAATTACACATACTGAAACTGGAGGTTTCCCCCACATCTCTCTGAATGTGTCATCTGTAGGATGATCAGACGTGTTGTGGAGGGAGTAGGATGGCACGCTGAAGTGACTGATGGCGAAACAAAAACACTTCACTACTTCCTCATTCTGGTAATGTATTCAAACCCAGAGGGGCTTTGTAAGGAAATCACCGTCACTCATTGCGCAGTAACTCAGTTGCCTCACTTGCCTCACTTACCTGCCTCACCATAATTGTAAATGCTCATACAGTAAATCCAGGCTGATGTGCGTTAATCACCTAGACGGGGATTTGTAGCTGGCTCAGTGAACAATGCAGCTCTGATCTGGCTCTGTTGTCATCTTCAGTACTGTGGCTTTGTTCTACAAACAGCCCCATTCTTCCACACATAATGAATCATTCAGAACCTGTTGCCTCCTGGTGCATCCCACAGTTAGACTGTTTCTCAGAGACCAACACTTGATGCTAGATAGAACTTCTGAGGAAATAACACATTCTTCTTCTTAAAAACTAAAATGTGAATTCATAGCAATAAAAAGCACCTTTGCTTAGTTCAGTAGACTTTTAAGGGAAATGTCCTTCCTGTCTTTTTCTAGTCATTTCATCACTTGTGGTAACTTTGTGCTCCCCAGAGTTATTGCAAAGATCTGGGAACATGGCAACATCAATATAACATAGTGAGACCAAGTAAGAGATAAGCAGTCAGTCAGTCGGGTTGTACACTAACCAACAGTCTTAAGCGAACCCAAAATCTTCGTGCACTCTGATGGGTGTTAACAACAGACAGTTTTGGTAATACCTTCACTGTTCACCTTTGTTTTCTCTTCTAAACACGTTAGTCTAACCTGGGAGTTTAACCTGTACAATCATTTGACTGCTCACATTATCTCGTCAAACGTTTCCACATCTCAGCAGTTAATTTAATGAGTAGAAGCTTATTAATACAGATTTGATGGCCAAAACTGTGAAAATAAGAGCCAAGTTGTGATAAATTGGAATGATCCTTTATAAGAATAGTTCAGTGTGTTGGGACATACGCTTAGCCTAGCTTAGCATAAAGCCTGAATTCACTGCACCTGGCTGTTGTTTGTTTAGAAATACACCTAACACCTAATGCACCTAACTCCCCCTAAAACCACAAACTGTCATTTTTATACTTCTGTATTGTGAATTGTGTATTTTTGAACTTGCTATTTCACACTGCCTCCAGGCTTTAGGTTAAACACTTTCTGACTCCAGTTCCGGACTTAACGGACAGACATGAGAGTGGTATCGATGTTCTCATCTAAATCTGGGAAACAAAGCGAATAAGAGTATTTCAAAACATGTTGAACTGTTCCTTTAATTTTCAGAAATGTTTTTGGCAGGTGATTGTTCAGATTAGGTAGCCTGAGAAACTATCATCCCTCTTAGTGTCTGTTTCCGGGTAATGTTTTGAGAAGGAACACTGCGACCTCTCTTCTCTGTGGACATCAGATATACATGAGATTTTAAGAGCGTGCAGTGTGAGCTGTACTGTATGAAAGGTCCTCTCATTTACTCCAGGAGAACATTGTATTTCTTGAGCAATTATGACAACCACCAGAGCATCATGAGTCATAATGACAGTGAGTCATATCAGTGTTTGACTCATTACTGCTCACTGTTCACCTAATGAGGAGGAAATGAAAAGAAAGCACTAAGAACAAAAGTGAGTTTAAGCAGCAGCTGAAAACCATCAGTGATGACTCGGTTGCTATGATGACTCCGTGATGTCACCCAGAGCAGTTCAATGGAAGATATTGTCCAAAACAGACTTGTTTGAGAGCTTTTATCAGCGAATGAATTGGACTGATTCGTTCATTCGTTCAATCAACCTGCTGGCTTGAAAATAAATAATAATAATTTGTCAGCCACCCTGTGGTGTTTGGAGCTGTCATCACTGTTTCCAGACAGATGTTTAAATGTTGTGAAGCTCTTCGTGACCAAATCTGGCTCTTTGTTATTGCTCTGTTACTCCATCATTCCATGGAGTAATGTCTTATTACTGAGCTCCCTCTTTTTGCTTTGTGTGATTCATGGGCACTTCAGTTTTTACCTACGTCAAAGAGTTTTTTTTTTTTTTTTACCTTGCTTGTTTTTCAGACAGCAGAATATCTCCAACTCTCATAAATGGATTTTCATGAAGTTTCGGGGACAGGTTGGGCTTGGACCAAGGGACAGTTGATTCCACTTTGGTATTTCCACCATTCTACGTTTTATATGTTTTGGCAACAACTATGAACAAATAGAAACTTGATTCCAAACTTGAAGGGTGGTTTGCCAGGTGAACAAATAACTGCAGATTTATGTGATAGGGTTGATGTCTTCTTGGTGCAGCAAAGTTGGAGACTGGCAGAGTTTTGCACTGACTGCCAACTGGTTGCTACTTTTCACTGGATCAACATTGGCAAGTTTCTCAAAGCTTCTTGGCATTATACTGTAATTAGATTCTGAATTCTGAACTGTATGACTAAATCCAAACTATGTTTCACGACTGCATTAGCTGATAAACATAAATGCTTGTCTGGAAGATGGCATTTAGGTTTTCTACGGAAGCCCAATCTTGCCAAGGAAAAAAAACGAAAAGTTGAGAATAACAAAAAAAAATAAACGCAGTAAATCAAAATTAGGGGATGCTAAGTCAAAATATCTATTAATTGATTTATTTATTGGTGTTTTGTCCCTTTGTTTGTGTGTATATGTGTATGTATAAAAAATTACATTTTAATTAGGTTTGATAAAGCATGAATGGATATGAGTGAGTCTTATAGTATCTACAGCTGTTTTATACTTTATGAAAACTTTCTCCTTCAGTTCATTAAATCTCTGCAGCCGGACAGATATGTTAATAAATCTGCAGCCTTCGATGTGAGAAGTGCCACATGTGCGCAGAGTGCAGTGTCATTACACACACTGTCCACCGTGTTTACCTTCATTAAATCTCATGCAAATCACACCAGGCTGCTACAGAACAATGTTTCATGTTTTATTTTTGAACTACATGAGATTGCAGACACTGCTGTGTCACATTTTACAAAATGATATGAATTTACAACAATTTACAACATGAGATAGAGCAGAATTAAGAGTGAAAACAACTTCACTAAATAACACTTAAGAAAACATATGGTGATGTGTGTTCATGTAGTGCCACTCCGCACCAACAACAATATGATTTCCTGAAGAAGTCTTCTTTCTATTTGTTGAGCTGTCGTCATTATGCTTCCGTGATTGGCACAGCTATTTCAAAGTGATGAGACCAGTGATGTGATTGGCTGGGAGTGTATTTATTAATCACCACAGCCTCCGCTCTATATTCCACTTCACAGAGCCCTTTTGCATGCATATGAACCAAAACGTATGTGCGCTCGGAGACGCCCACATAGTCCTTTGCACTTGTCCTTGCCCGTTTAAATAGGGCCCAGTACCTCATAATGTTGACTTGGTCAGTCAATTTTACTTTTAGTATGTTTATTTTAATCATCCCTTCCTTTCATCAAATTTTTTTTTCACCTTTTTTATTTTCTAATTTAAAAAACAATGGCCCATTAGCAACTATTTCAATAATCATTTTAATGCAACTTCTCAAATGTAAATATTTGCTGATTTTCACATTGTTGTATTATATTACATGAAAGATCTTTGGTCCTTGGGTTGTTGGTTGGACAAAACAAGCACTTGTGTCAGGTTGTGAAATTGTGAAGGGGATTTTTCTCTGACACGTACACCAAATGATTAATTGGGAAAGAAAGATGAACTGATAATGAAAACAATCCACAGTTGCAGCCCTGGCTTCCATATAAACAGATACTGTAGATAATGTAGTCAGTGGCTTGTCTCTCAATAGACACTGCATCTGCTGTCGATGGGATTGATGTTACAAGACAGTCTGCCAAAGCACCAAGCCATGTTGGGGCCCATAGTAAAACCAGTTTAAATCATTGAATTGGTGACACACACTGGGTTATAGCCTTTAACGATTGGTCAGAGGGTAGTTACACACTCTTGTTGCTCTGAGGCTACATTTGACATTCCCATAACAAATCAGGACTCCGCTGCAAGTGTTGAAATACCAACATGGGCAGTTAACATGTAATAGAAGCCCTGCAGCTGGGCCTGCCAGGGGCCATCTGGAGGGAGACTCCCCCTGACTCCTTCATATGGATGAAATATGTTCAGTTGCCACGTACAATAAAGTTCTTCCGCTTGAAGAGGCCAGTAATTTGAAGTCAATTTGAAAATGATGTAATATTGATTTTCTCACATTTTAATATTGGGCTCACATTATTATTATAGCATCATGTAATGTTGCTCTTCAGTGTGAATTACCATGTGCCATTATGTCTCTCTGTAGCCAGGGGAACTACTGTAAGCAATTTGCAATGAGCTGTAAATTATGGAGAACCACTTTGTCTCCCTAATGCTTCTCCTGGTAGGGTGTCAGCTGTGTTTATTATGAAACTGTAGAGCAGAGTGGGGGGGCTTCTAGCAGAGGTTTGGATGGTGATTTAGCCTGGCATAATCCCTATAGTGGAATGCCGAGGGTCAGATCACTGCTGTAGAGCCTCTAGCACACAGCCAGGTGCTTCCCCTGCACGCTGGAAAACTAACACCACCCCTCCTGTGCTGACGTCATACCAAAACACAGTCATTTCTTGTCATGGAACACACTAGTGTGGAGCTGTGAAATATCAGTTGAATGGCTGTGAAGCACCCACTGTGGCACCTCTGAAAGCACCTTGCTAACCACAATCTGTTGTTTGTTTTGACACTGAAAAAAAAAAAGGTTTGTGGTTTTCACACATCTTCTAGCAGCGCTGTCCTGGAGGGCCGTTAGAAATTTGGCTGTGTATAAATAATGCCTCAATACATAGCAACAGGCACAGGAAAGGAGAAATGCTTTAAAAAGACGGGTGTTATGTGGCAGAGAGTCGAGTTAGGAACCTTTAAAGTTAGTGTGATTAATATAATAAGGCAAATTTTGGTTATGGTGACAGAGGGAACTATTTTAAGCCATAATCTCTTTGGTCCTCGTCTACTCCAGTGTAGCTATTTTGAGTTATAGCTTGAAAAACATTAGCTCAGTTAAAGAGTAATTACAGTTATTTTCAACTTGGGCCTCATTTTCCCATTTTTTTCCTCCATACCAATGGAATTTGTCCAAAATCTAGTGAAATACTCCTCTGTAGCGCTCTGTAAATCTTTGTTTGCAGGGATCACTGGCCTGAAATATGGTTCAGTTGGGCAAAAGGAAACTCAAAATTCATCGATCAGTTCTGTTCTTAGTCTGTATACGTGGTTGTGTTGATTGTTGGTTTATGGAACAAAAATTCTATCCATGATGTCATTCTTTCAGTCTCTAAGCAAAGCTCATCACCATAGCTGAGGGGTGGAACGTATAACTTTGACAACGTTGCCTGCGTGGTTAGCTCTCTCTTCCACCACGACAGTCCAGTACAACTCCTGCATTACCGCCAGCCTTATTGAACCGTTCTGCCTTTCGATCTGATGTTCCATCTTATCCTCACTGACCCTGAAATACTTTAAGTCCCTCACTTTGGGCAGCAACTCAGTTCCCAATCTGAAGGGAGCAACCCACCGTTTGCTGGAAGACTACCACGGCCTCAGACTCTCACTGTAGCTGCTTCACACTCAGCTGTAAACTGCTCCAGTGCACCCTGGAGGTCACACGTTGATGAAACCAGCAGAACTACATCATCTGCAAAAATTGGATACGCATGTGTGAATCTTAATCTATAATGAACACTAATCAGAATATTACATACATTAAAACATGTGATTCATAACTTGGTGCTTTGAGAAGAATGGTTGCCACATGGGATGTTTGGAGGGGGAAATCCAGATCAGGTGGGAAACCCCAGATCAGTGTAATCGCAGAAGGAAACCAGTTGATATTTCCCAACAGCATATACATGTTCTTAACCACTGGCATGCACGCTCAATTAGGCTGCATCTGTTTAAAAGAGGGGGACGTGTTTTGGGGGAGGACAGTGTGCATTAAGCTGAGCACTGAACTGTCTCACGTGGATACAACCAGGACGTCTGGAGTCGTAAAACTTTCCTTTACCATCTGAGTGAAGCAGTCGGGCTTTTAAAAGTCTTTACCGTGTTCTCCTGCAATGGCTATTGACAGGTCACAGCGAGAAACGCATTAGTTACTGAGGAGAGCTCAGTGAGTTTAGTACTCGAGTGGAAAGCAGAACAGCGGATTGACATGCTGCCATATTTGATCCTTAGAACATAAGCAGGCGTACAGATAAGATCTGCACACTGGAGAGCACGCTCCTTCATATGCAGCGCACAGCGTGTGTTGTAGCGGTCCTGTTTTAGTCACGTCACTTGTATGGCAGAAGTAGAAGCTCAGAGGAGAGACGGTGAAACGAACAAGGCTTGAGAAATTCACATAAACTGGATGGGGCGGGTCGTAACAAAACAGGCTTTGTTAGCTGTGCTGGCCAGCCTAGCCTGCACATACTCACACAAACACACATGTACAGGGTGCTGAGGCACTGAGCAGACAATAATGACAGTTTGTGTGAGTGTATGTGTGCATGTACAGTATAAATGTGTGACTGAGTGCATGCTTAAGCACGCATGTGTGTCCCTCCTCCTCTGTGAGTGTCTGAAGTGTCTCTAAATCTGGGAATGTGGCTTTGCTTCAGGCTCCCACATCTGCCCAAACCAAAACAATGTCTCCCAAATAAAGATACGGTCCACAGCCCCCATCGCTCTCTTTCCCTCTCCCTGTCTCCCCCCAAGGACTGTTTCATTCTTTCACTCCTCCTCCTCCATTCACTCCAGCTCACTCTGGCCATATCTTGACACATTCTTCTCTCTAGGTCTAGTAGTTAGCGGCCAAGCGTACATGTGAGAAATTTCTCCCTGGCTGTGTTTCTCACATGAGACCTAAACGCCCGCTGAGTGATCCCAGAGGGTTGGGAACTTGCAGCTCAGCTTCAGACCTCCCGGGAAAGAGGTTAGCGTTACAGTTTCCACTCAGGCCTATTGATAACAGTGGTGATGAGATGTGGTTACGCTGCTCTCAAGAGTTTGTATGTTAGTTAGTGTTCTAGTTTTGTGTAGGTCACTGGAGGGATTTTGAGCACCAGTACTGACATGTTGACACTATTGCTTTTTTTCTGGTTTCATATTTTTGTATTAGAAATAATCCAATCTCCTGATTCCTAAATTTCTTCTTACCACTGAAAAGCCTCTAAAATAGCATTTAGACCACCGCAAGTCATCAAAATATACCTCAGAAGCCATGTCTTTTTTACTTTAACAACTTAAAGCAACTTGGCATGCGTTTGGCACATTTTGCGGCAAAAATTGCATCTTCTTCTCAGTGTCTTCAATCAAATCAGGACACACAGACGTCATACATGCACTGCGGCAATCAGGGCTACTTCCAGTGATAGTGGCGTCCCCAATGTCCAGTTTAATGTCCATACGTTCGCTCAGAGATCAGATAGAAAAACATGCCCCTTATAACTTCGGATCATTCCTCACAATCATCACATGTAGGTGGTTTCTTCATTATCAAAACTAATCCAGGTGATTGTTGTCTGTACATCCATTTGTTATAGTGAGCTTCTAGGAACTTCTAGTGGCTAATGCAGCATCACAACAGCTAACTCGCTGACTCCATGGCAACATTAGACTCCCTGTTTATGTCATCAAAACCATGATGGGAACTGTAGTGATAAAAAGTCATACTGTCATACTGGTTATACTGGCTGTTTGGATAAGTGACAACCTGAACAATGATTTGCTGATAAAACAGGAGTGAAGACAAAAGGTTTCAAGAATGCCAGTAGCAAAAGTGGAAAAGAGTCATAAAGTCAGCGAACTGACTCAGTAATGTCAGCAAATTTTTCAGTAAAGTTTGCTAACATTAGCTAACATTGGCCACCATAAGCTACTGGTCATACCAGACCAGACTGTAACAGCCTGAATGTGATTTATTTCTTATTAATTCAACTTTTCATTTGTAGTAAAATTCATTTGCTATGTTCTGAACATGGACATTGTGAGAATTTTGCCAATTTGGAACTGGATCCAAAATGGAGCCGGCAATATGAACCCTAGTCTGGGCCACCAATGGGGTTGCGTAATATAAAGATGGGGTCTCTGGGAATTTTTAAATCTCATCTGTTTCATATATAAAAAATAGTTTTGAAATAAATCATAATTTCAGAGCAATCCACCCTGAGCTCCATGCTTACCTGCTAACTTGACAGCCCTCTAATTGCTGGAGATTCAACAGGCCTCAGATGTTTATTAAGCAGCGACAACTGATAATTAAGTCCAGGGCTGGTGTTGCATTTGTGTATCAGCATTTGCTCCTGTGTGACAGTGTTGATTGGGCAGCTGAGTCTCTTTTCGCACAGACACTAGCATCAGCATTTGTGTGTGAACTTGCCAGTAACCCGGGGTGTGCTGATAAGGGAGTGTTGCCACAGAAAGGGAAGGTGGAGGTATTTATGAGTGAATAATAGGAAACAGACACTTCCCCTATCTGTCACACCTCTGTTCCCATGCTCCTCTGACATGGCGAGGTAGGAGAGTGAGCGAGCGGGGAACGTCACATCACAGTGTACCTCGCTACTATTTCAGTAGGAACTCCAGACTGGAGATGGCCCACGCTCTCCGTCTGCATCTCATCATAAAAAAGACTTTGTGTTTGTGGCTGTGTGCTAGCTTGTGGCTGTTTACAGCTCTGCTCCAGTATGTATACAGCTGGAATTTGTTTGGTTTCTCCTAAAGACGTGCATGCCTGTGTACAGTATGAAATGTCTTAACAGTGTACTGTAGCAAAGTAGACAAGCATGCCACACGCTACTTTTTCAGGAAGGACTAATTGGAATGAAGTGAAGACATGATTATGTTACTAAGAACATCTTGCAGTTGTCCCTGGGGCCTCATTTAAAATTTTTCATCTTAGGTAATAATTAAAGCAGAATAAGATCAGGCAGTTACTCAGGGAACTTGCAGGCTGTTAATAAAGGGAGCCTATCATTAATTTCATTGGATTACATTATCAGTTAAAACTGGTAAGAATTGATACTGAAAACCAAAATCTAATGCTTACTGAAAGATGCCATCAGCCATTTTATGTTGACATCATACTGCCTTATATTTTTGACCCTGTCAGATCGGGCGTTGGTACGCTGGTGATCCGTACGAATTGTCAGTGACCGACTTCACTGTTCCACCTGACAGCACCAACAACTTTGTTCTGTTTTCGCTTCGCCACGTGGACTATTGTGCCTTTTAAGAGCCACCTGTGCTCGCGCTCTATGGGTCGATGTCACGGAACACATTGTGCAAGTGGTCAAAACCAGGTGAGATGAGGACAACATATTAGGACTCGCCAGTCTTTTTGTCAGGACATCATGAGGCATCCAAGATGTTGCTTCAGTCGTCACGCTCAGCGGGAATATAGGACTGCTCGTTTTTTATTCGAAATTAGAACTACTGCTCAAACAAGATTTGATTTGTAATCACCTGTTCAAATCAATTTTTACTTTATAAGCACAACACCGACCCACCTGAGAAGTGATGTTTGGAAGCATTTTGGATTCAACAACACATATGATGGATAAAGGCACAGTAAGGCTGTTGACTGACTTCGTAAAATGCAGCTGCATTACTGCAATACTACCTTGTCACTACGGTGAGGTAGCTGAGGCACCGCAAACAAATAAACAGAGCGTTCATTCTTTAACATAGTTTAGTATTAGGCTTTGTGGGTTGCATTTAAATTCATTCAAACAAATGACGTGTACTTTGGAATTTATATTTTTTTTAAAGATGATTTTTTTGGCCAATTTGACTTTATTTTGATAGGGACAGCTGACGAGAGACAGGAAAGGCGGGGGAGAGAGAGGGGGAAGACATGCAGCAAAGGGTCCAGGGTTGGAGCCGAACCCGGGCGATAAGGACTCAGCCTTAATGGTACGCGTGCTACCTGGTGAGCTGCTAGGGCGCCCCCTGTACTTTCAAATTTGTTCGACCCTGCTTATTTGAGAAAGTGACAGCCCTACGGACAAAACGAGCAATCATCACACCCGACGCTCGGTTTTGTTCCTCATGCCACGTGTATGTCGGAGTCAGGGCATTACAAGTGTGATATGGAGATATTTGACAGGAAGTGGGGATACCCTCTCCATTTGATGGCAGATTTAACACATTTAGTATCAAATTACTGCCTCACTGCCTTTAGGGCTTAAAAGGTAACTCTGAGAAGTTTGTAGCGAGCGTGAAAGAGAGCTAGCTTTGTGAAGAACGGCAGCTGTAGTCTGCTTGGATTCACATTCTGTTACAGTGGATTCCAATGGCAAAGTAGTCACAGCAAAAAATGTGTCAAAATGTAGCAGAACATCCATAGGAACTTCTCAAATCCTTCCTGTAGCATAATCTGTTTCTCTGCCAAAATTTGCAGATAGATAGAGTTGCTAGATATGTGTACCAATTTTTACAGTTTTTCTACATGGCCCCTGGTGCTGTGGCCTGGGATCATTTCCACATCATTAACAGCTCACGTATCACCGCATTTTCGTGTTCAGGAACCTCTCCGTCTCTCCGATCTTTCCAGCTGGAAACTGGACAGCTGCTCTGACAGACCTTGACCCCTACAGACTCTCCTCTTCCCAAATCCAGATGTTTCCACAGGGGTCACCAGAGGTCAGGTTCAGCTTGCACACATAGCAACAAAATACAGTACTACATGGCAAAAAGCTATTTCACACACACACACACACACACACACACACACACACACACACACTATGCTATGCAAACTGCACATGTACACACACTCTGTCACAAAGTCAGGAGGTACTGAGTCACTCAACATTAGTCCTGTCCAGTAATCCCGTCTGTTGAAACTCTGGACCACTGAGGCTGCACATTGGTCCTCCTCCACAGAGCCAGTGAGTGGGTGAGCAGCATTTCACAAACCACGTGATCTCAGACAGTGACAGTTGCACCTGATGACTCACCTTTTCAGGACAATCAGTGTCTGTGGAGTAACGCTGCTAACCTGCTGAAAGCTGACAGAGGGATCTGTGTTTAGTTGTTGCTCAACGGTGGAAACTGCTCTGAATCTTTACAGCTAAAAATAATTGTTTCTCTGACGTCACTGGAAGAATGAACTCAGTAAGGTTATTCAGTATGTTACAAAGAGCCACGGTTGCGATTAATTCTATTATGCCATGGATTTTTGATAGTTGCTCAGTCTTTAGAGAGTCTTTTAAGGAACCAATTATTCCTTTTTTATTTTTTTACTGTTTTTCCCTTTCCTGACCTTTAGCTGACAGTGAGCATCCCTGCTTCTCTTCTGTGCCCTATTGTGAAGTAAATTACTTAAATAACGGCACAATTTTAAGTTAGATAATGCCCTGGCTTTGAACTTCCTTTCATGTCTGTAAAAGGGGGAACAAGCAGAATCTTTCCTGCAGGTCTCAGCTGAGGCTGTTAAAAGCCAGGTGAGGGGCCAACGACCAAGTTTACTACGCTGTTATTCTCTGACTGACCTCAAAGCAAGACTGGCTATTTATTTAAAAGCATTTTCCAAGGGAATCTGACAAATTATTCTTGGTTTTCCAGGCAGGGAGCCAGTGTCACTGAAATAGAGAGACCATGAGGTATTTTGTTTTCCATAATAAGAGATGCTGCCTGTGTTTGGGGTGTGTGGGAAATGCCTCTAATCTGAGAAAGAAAAGGCTGGAATCTGTTTATAATACCAGGACGACCAGTGAAGTATTTGGTTTCTTCTTTTTTAGCATCATAAACATTTGACATATTACAGTTCCTCTTCAGCTACAACATTTTGAAGCCAAGTTAACTTTGAGTACAGGAAGGGTCCAAATGTCCTAAAGAATTTATACCAGTGTAAAAACATGATCATTATGATTTTGGCTTCCACCATTGATCAACTTTGCATTAAAGTATTTTACATTTGAACCATGTGTAGATTTATGTGATTTTAAAGCTCTAATCCTTAAACCTGCATTAACAGGTAGCGCAACAAGCTGTAAACACAACACTGGCATATTATCAGCTTAGAAAGGCTCAACCTTGTTAGCAAACAGTTGCTTCAGAGTAGACACGGAGCAACGTTGTCAGTCATTTGGAGTCGTGTTTCTGGCCACTTGATGAATGTAACTAC
This sequence comes from Oplegnathus fasciatus, assembly GCA_003416845.1. Taxonomy (NCBI): domain Eukaryota; kingdom Metazoa; phylum Chordata; class Actinopteri; order Centrarchiformes; family Oplegnathidae; genus Oplegnathus; species Oplegnathus fasciatus. The sequence continues at coordinate 618,904 of NTHP01000290.1, read as the reverse complement.
AATATTCACTCTCCTTTTAGCTCCGTTTATGTGTGTTATCTGGCTCTTTAGCCACTAAATCGGCTCCACTGTTTCACAAGCTAGTTGCTAACTGTCTGTGTGCTGTTTGGTGCTGGAAAGGTAGTGTGCAGTGGGCTTATTGGAGCTTGTTCAGTGAAAATAGCAGCCTGAGAGCGATGAGGCTGAACTAAAACAGTCAAGTTCTGGGCTGTGAAACCAAAACAGTGAGCCAAAGGACTTAATTCTCTGCGGGTTTGTCACTATGAGCGACACCTTTCAGATTACACGTTGATCCATTTGTAATATAGAAATATTGAATAGGGCAGCTTTCAGGATAACTTTAAAATTGTCAAGTGCATTAAAGCTTTTTTCCTTGTTTCCTTGTTCAGTGTCGAGCAAAAAGAAGTGAATATCACTTAAATCCTAATCTGGATAGGCTGGGCTGCAGGGGGTTCTTCCTTTTCTCCTCTTTTTTTCTTCAGGATGGTGTTAATTGTGTCTGTGGTAACTGAGCCTGAGTTGTTGCTGCTGTTTCTGCTTTTTCACTGCCTTTCTGATGACTGCTGTCACCTGACTGCAGATCTCCCCCTTAGGGACGATGAAGATTGATTGATTGATTTGAGTCATAACTATGCAACATAACTTATATCAACAGTAAACATCTTGAGAGCCAGGGCCGCAACTGCACTGACGTTCCTCAAGATCCATCTCATAAGAGACACAGTTACCAATTTCTGCTCCAATACTAATAATAAGATTCTTCCTCCGTTTTCAGTATGCGATCCAGTTATTCTTCACAAAATGTAGTTTCAGAGCGACGGGTTTATGTTCTGTCATGTAATCCAGTCCAGGTGTCCTGGTGGCAGAATGATTGAGACACATATAATTGCAACGTCCCCCCTTGGATTCCACTTCTTCCAAGTGAAAATGGCAAAAAAAA
>NTHP01000290.1:576728-603827 GCA_003416845.1 Oplegnathus fasciatus | reverse complement strand
AAAAAAAAAAATCAAAGAGAGCCCTTCTATATTAGGGTCTCTGTCCAGCATCTTTATAAGCAGAAGTCAAATGGGGACAGATGATGGAAAAGTATCAGCGCCTGTATGGAGCTCAGTTAAACTTTAGAAACCTCTCCTTTTATTTGGCTAAAAGCTTGTACCTGTTGTGTTCAGTTGGCGTTACTGTAAAAGACAACAGATGATTGATAAAAGACACAAAATTTTATCCACAGTCACTTAAAATGGCCAAGGTGAAGGGAGCACGTGGCTGTTGTACAGTACATTTGTGCACTGGGCCCACGACTAGTATTTCAGAATTGAAGTCTTTCCTCTGTGGGATTGTTGTCTAAGTCTGGTCATGATGTGATAAAAGTGATTTTATACAAACTAGTTCTTGGTAGATACTGGAGCCACAAAATCCAAATTTGGGCACACTGGACCCAATAAGCCACAGACAAGAATGTGACAACCACCTCAGGGGACTCTTATTGGCTGAGACACCTGTCAATCAAGTTAACATGTTAACATGTAATTTTTCTTAAAGACACAGTGAAATGAAAAATACATTTTCCAAGTTCTAACCCTGTGTCCCTGTGAATTAATGATTCATTTCTAAATATGAGTCATAAACATAAACATGATTTGGGGTGACTGACTAATACACTTGACAGTTAGCTTGTGAGTAACTAACAGAGCAATATTGTATTAAGAGGTGTGTGTTTGGACATCAGCTGGCTAATTTATTAATTTCACCCTTACCCTCCTTCTCCCAATCTAAGGTGGGTGAGGGAGGTGTGTGTGGAGAACAGTCATCAGCAGCTCCATGTCTCCGCTAAGCCACGCCCACTTTTGAGTGATCCAATCACATCTAAACATTGCTGAAGCTAAAGATGCTCTAACTGTTTATTTTAGAAAAGTTCCTGCAAAGTTAGCCAAAAAAACGGGTGGGATGAGATTTACCCATCTGCACAGGTTGTAAGTTGATTTAAAGAAATAACATCTCTTGGATTGACATATTTCTCTGATTGTCATGACAAACGTTAAGTTAACTGCTCCAAGAAACCGCTACCATTTCTGTGTCAACGTCTGTGGACTCACTACTGATTGTTCAGGGTATAAAAAAACAAAATAGACCCCACTCCAAAATATGAACACAGTGTGTGAATGAATGAAGTGAAAGAAAATGCCATTTCAGTCTAGTTGTCCGGCCAGTCATCACCACAACTGTACTGTAAGACACTGTAAGATCTGTGCTTTTCTTTCTAGTTTAATTGCTGACTGCAACAAGTGCCAAGTTTGCACCCATGGATGGAATCACTTCTTCTTATCGTTGCCCACATATAGTTCCAACACTGTCAACAAATTGACAAAAAGAATATGACAGCTGGCACTGCTCTCCTAATGTCATCGTTTTTCTTCCCCTTCTCCTGAACACTCCATCAGAGACGACATGGGAGAGACCCTCCAGTGCACCTGGGACCCCCAAGACCTCCCTCCGACACAAGAACTCCCTGCCAGCAGGTACTACAAATCTATCCCTCTCCATCTGAACTCTCTATCACTTCAAATTCCTCAAGTTTTAGTGCCCTGGGGCCGTGAATTCTCCTAAAATTCCACAGTGGCACAAAGCACCCGCTCATGCACACCGAACACATACACACACTTCCTGTGACTAATTTTATCTGTAGCCTCAACTGCAGAACTAAGGCCTCCTCTGTCTTTCTCTTGGCCCTGCTCCTAATGGCAGATAAACAGGGAGAGCCAGTAAGGTTTGTGAGATGTTTCCCACTTTAAGAAGTGCTCAAAAGTAGCCCTCATTCATTTGTATCACTTCTATCATAAACAACTTCTCAGTTTTGCCTCAAACCAAACAGCAAAACTTCTCACACATACTTAGATTCTTTTAATTGGAAAGTAATGGTAAAAGAATGGGAAAAACCTCATGTCGGCTTTGTGAATGATATTTTTGATAAAATTTTAAGCCCAGGAGCTCGTTGCACCAGCTAATTCACATGTTCAAACTTTACTTAGTTATAAAGTAGGCAATTACTAAGTTTACTGAATTAAATGACTAAATTAAAATAGATTACACCACAAAACTAGTTTTTATGTAGAGATTAGTCATTACTTATACGCCCAGTATCTGCTGTTTAGCTAACTGAAGTTGTAACTGTTGTGTAGCCAACTGAACCAACTGACAAAACTTACATTAGCTCGCAAATATGACTTGTTTAGAGTGAAGGAGGTGATGAGGAATATGGTTGACATATGTGACCTGACACTTGATCAAAATGCTGTTTAATAATGATGAAAATTGGGAAGATTTAAAATATCCCCTCATACAAATAATAAAATATGTCTCAAATTACAAAGCTTAAAGCTAATAACATTAGCATTAGACCCGATGACCAAATAAAGTTGGTTCAGTTAGCATAACTGGACCTTTCCCACTCATTCTAAACTGCATGAATATTACTAACCCTGAAACACGTATTTCTCCATATATAGAAAAACAAAGTCATAACTACATTTACAAAGCATGGTAGTGAAGTTTATTAGTTGTATTGTTTGTTACAGTTATGTCACAGCTTGTGATGCTACAGTAATTTCCTGTTTACATAGGACAGTAATTCATACACTGCTAAGGTCTTTACTAGCTAAATTCATTGAGTTTTAATGGTACAACCCAATTTTGTAAGTCACTAGTTTGAAACTAGCTGTTACTAAGAAATTAGGAAGGACTTTACACACAAACTTAGTGATGGATTCATGTATAGTTAGTGTGACCCAATCAGATTTTTGACTAGATGTGCTCGCCCCATTAAAGACATTTATCAAGCTACAGAAAAAAAGACTGTGGCTTGGTTTGACTCGTAAAGATAAGCAATTTCTCCCTGGACCAGCACATACATACATCTGTAGACACCAAAGAACTAATGAAATTGATTTCTCTCTCTCTGTCTTGATCTCTCCCTCTTTCTCTCATCTCTCTCCAGTGAATGGATTTCACTCAGGTGGTAGTCCATTGCATCATGTGGAGCTCTCACACAACAATCTGGTTAGGAAGAGCAGTACAGAGCCACAGGTAAAGCTGTCTGACTATTGTTATTCCTATTCCTTGACAACATGACACACACCCGCCGCAGGCTAAAAATTTTGTTGAGTGAGCATTAACTCTGGCTGAAAGAGGGTAAAGTTTCCATTGAGCCATGCTACTTCCCATTTTTACATCACATAATTTCTCATGCGCAGAACACATTATTTGCCTTTTAAGAAATTTTAGATAACCCCTGATGATGTCATCAAACTCACGGGACAGTCTGAGGGAGAGAGCTGAGAAGAGCTTGATTGAAATGAGTCTCATCAGGCAAATTAAGAGGAAACGCCTGTGAGGGTGGACCATGGTGTGTTTGCCTTCATTTGACAGTCATGGTATAGAGAGACAGGAAACTGGGGGAGGGGAGAGAGAGGGGGGACAAAGATTCCCTGGCTAGAATCAAAATAATTATGAGGTAGTAGGTTGTTCAACCTGCTATCCAATGGCACATTTTTAGACTTTGATATCAGAATGAGTAGCACTGCCAAGTGAAATTCTTGTCTCTCCAAAGCTTTTGAAGAACTAACAATAACCTTGTTTGGAGTTTGACAACCATATTTCAGTTATTTCAGTCAACTGTTTAGAGGGTCTGATAAGCCTTAGAGCTGTAGAGGTTCTTTTAACTAGGACTGGGTTTTGGTACTTCACATTTTTCGATACTGAACGCATTTTGGTCGGTACCAAAAAATTTTAAAACTGCAATAAATAATCTGTTTTTGGTTTTTGGTTTTGATGAGCAAGCTCTGGCCTTCTAAAGTTGATATGACCATGTTAGCAAATAGTTTACTCATACAGACACAAAGCAATATTAGCATTCATTTGCTGTCGTGTTTCTGGTCACCTGACAAATTTAGGTCCAATATTCACTCTCCTTTTAGCTCTGTTTTGGTCTCCACAAACTACCTGGCTCTAGCTGCTTAATGCTTCACTATGTTCACCAGGTAGTCGCTGTTTGGTGCTGTGCAGGTAGCGCACAGGCCATTTATTGAAACTTTTTTGCTAAACACAGCTGCCTGCTGCTCCTGGAAACAAAGTTGATGAGAGCTCAGAGAGTGAACCAAAACAGTAAGGTTTTACAGTGGGCCATAATACCAAAATAATGGGCTAAAAGACCTTAAAACACTCCATACAGCTGAGGGGAACTACTGTTTTGGGTGATAATTCTTTGTGGTTTTGTCACTACAAGCTCCCCCTTTCATTTTAAATATAGAATTGAATCCATTGTAAATATACAAATATTGATCAGTGCAGCTTTAAGGGTAAATACTCAGACACACTCTGAACAATGATTCAACTGAAACTAACACACAAAACTGTGGAAACAACAACCTACATTTTACAGCATCGTTATACAGTCATAAAAATAAATCACAGATTGAGAACACACAGCCTGTGTTTGATGATAATGATAATTGTGATGATGTATGATGTAGTCTTTCCACATTTCAGATGATCAAACCCCCTCTCTCTTTTGCCTCTCATTATTAATGGAGAGGCTGATGGCAGTTAGAGCAGATTAATCCCTCCTACAGTATCTGCTCCCTTGATCATAATTAACCAGGCAGTCAGGGTGCAGTTCTACAGGATCCACCCACCACTTATTCACTCTGTCTCCTCATTCCTCTCCTTTACTGCGTCTTACACTCGCGCACACGCACCCAGTCATTCAAAAAATATAAACACACTTTTGCTACTGAGGATTGAAGTGTGGAACTCCTTATACTTTTCATCTCACTTGATATTTACTTACTTCTTTCCTAATTGCTGTCCCCTTGATACACTCTCATGCTGCTGGTTTATCTCAGGACGCTGGAAATTACTCTATTCTAAGCTCAAGTGTTTGGAATCACACGCGCGCACACATCTACACTCACACACAAAGAGAGAAAGCCAACCATGCTTTGCTTTGCTCTGCAGAACTATCCTCCCTGCTCTGCTCTGCACAGCAACACACACACACACACACACACACACACACACACACACACTAACACACATACATACACACCAGCAGCAGCAGCAGAAGCAGAGAGAGAGCACCAGACAGACGCTAACAGCGCTCGCCAGGAAAACAACTGTGTTTGTGTGCGTGTGCGAGTGGCAGTGTGTGTATGTTGAGCAGTCATGTCTGACACGGAGGACGGAGGTTTTGACGGAGCGTCCTTCTTCTCTCCGCAGAGCCCGGGATCGTCGCCCACCAGGAAACAGAACAAGGAGACCACGGTCACGGTGAGAGGGGCAACTAACGAGAACTCTTAACTAACCATGAACTTACCTTGGCTCTCCACAGTAGCCCTGAAGGACCAGATTTGATACCAGCAGAGGAGATCTTAAGTATTTTTTTCTCCAAGTTTGGAAAGGATAATATTATTATATTATTATTATCTAATAATAATAATATTATAATAAGGATAATAAGGAAAATGCAATTTCCAGGAGTCCAGATTGCCCAGGTGGGATTTATTTTTCCAGATGTTTGCTGCATCAGTTGTGGGCATAAAATACATGAATACATATATTCAACACATTGGGACAATATACAAACTAAATCTTGACTACATGACAGCTGTGTGAATGTGTTTAATTTCCTCTGCAGTGTTGCTTCCACCCATGAGCTGCTGTGAGAAGTGTTTGGTGCTTGTTTTCAGTTGCTAGCATACAGATAAACAGTGACATCATCCTATCCAGCTTCCAGATGATTTCTCCTCTGTTGTCAGGTGGTCGCATCCCGTTGGGCCTCGCACTCGGTAAATAGCAGAGGTGCTGCTGCTGTGACATTATGGATTTCTCTCTGACTTTTATTTTCTTACTGTACATTTAAAACCACAAGCTTGAGACGGAGAGGGGGGGGTATGTCTCAGCTTCCATAGCAACCAGGGCGATGCTATTGATAAGCAGATGGTTATAGCAGGAAACATGAGACAAAGAGTGGTGAGGAGGACTACACTTGTTACCAATTTAACTGCTACTGATACTGTAAAGGTCGAGACTTACAGAGGTAATCTGACTGCTAAGCTTTTCTATCCTGGCACGGTACATATGCAGTTTATAATCACAAGAGTGGCAGATGTACCACTTGAAATACTTTGTCATTTTTTCAACAATTGGTCCTTGATTTCAGACAGAAGGCAAAAGCAGCTTCTCATTTTTAGCCAGCGACTGTTGAATTAGCTCGTTGATTGGACAACTGTCACTTGCAGGTTTTAACAACTCTGTGAGTTGTTTGGAGACTATGCCTCGCTGACTCTTTTTAGCTAGTTAGCCATATTATTGCACAATATTATGAGAGGAAAAAATATGCTTACTATAGAAAAACATACTTGAGCAAACAACACAAAGGTTAGATTAATTCTTTATTGCTCATTTTTTAAAATACCGTTCATTTTTACAAGAGAAAAGGCCTTGAGCGTGAGGACTTGTCGATGGCTTTTGCTAACATATCTCGGATAACAAGTTTGGCTGAGGTTACTGGAGTGAAAACTTCCCCAAATCCGATACAGAGCAGGACAGAGCTGCAAACGTTAGCATAAATTTTGGTCTAACGTAACGTAACAAGCAGATGAACACACTGCAATCCTTTCCTTGCAACTTCACTCTAGATGTTTTTGAAAGGCCAAACATTGCCCTCCAAACTCTTTGGATACTGAATATCTTTTACTATGCACACCGCTTTAATTTGCAGAGAAATCCGGAGCTTGACAGGCTCGTTATGAGTGTCAAGCAAAGATTGGATGCTCACTGCTCGCAGGAGGAGTCAGTGAATTGTCTATTGATCGAGGTCACTGAAGGTCAGGAAAGAAAGTGCTGGAAGCAGTGTGTGCGTGTGAATGCAAACGCACTAAGCCCCTCACTGGAGACTTTTGGAAGTAGCCTTGCCCTCATCTTCACCAAAGGAAAGCGGGGGTCAGTTTAAAGCCCTGCTAGCTGTCAACCTCTGGACCTCAGCAGTGATTAAATAGGAAGCCACTCCCTCAAACAAATTATAAGCTTCATAAGCCAAGATAAGGTTGAATTAGAGGCCTTTTTCTTCTTCTTCTTCTTCTTGCATTTCAATCTGAATATTGGCTCTGGAAAAGTCATCAGCAGAACAGCAGTTTGTCGATTTGCTCTGAAAGGCGAGGCTTTGGCATTAGACAAGGGTGCTCTCTGGTGCCACTGAAGTTTTTTAAATAGAAACAGTGCATCCTCGCTGCAGGCTGTTTACTTCCTGAGGTTAATTGGAATGAATGTGAGAGAAGATAAAGCTCCTTTTGTTTGCCCTGGGGTCTTTGCTTAACCTGGTGTCTGTTTCTATTGCTTTATTGTGAAGACATGGCTTCTCATTTATTTTCTTTTTGAGATGTGTGGTTTCTTTCTTTCCTTTTGTCTCCCCTTGTCATGAAAACCTGAATTGACAGCTGAAGAATCTGCAGAGAAAGTTTTGCATTTTTATAGCAAACCAGAGTTTTTTGTTCTGCTAAACCTGGAAGCGATGATGTGTCAAATCCTGAACTTGTAGCAGTTGTAGCTGTGATATCAGATAATTTTATTATCCTGTGTGACTGCATTTCATAAAGCGGAGAGGTTAGAGGTGATTGTCTTCTACCTACCACCCTAGAGGTTTAAAGGAAAAATATAAAAGCACTACACAAAGCCCCTGAGCACAGAAAGTACCAGAGTGACATGCGTTGCGTACAGTCCTATTGAGCGTAACTCCAGAGCAGAACCAAGCTGCTCACAGCAGGGAGCCCTGCAGACAACAGATTCAACATTACTGCTTCTGGAAGAATGAGATAGAAAGATAATCTCTGGGAATCCATTTTGCTGATTGCTCTGGGCCAAAGTAGAAGTTCAGAGTGTTGTGGTAGAGAGCTGAACGATGAATCCCAAAAAGGCTGAGAGCCTCAAAGGCTCTGTATTGACAATAGTGTCCCCAAGGACGGGGCGAATAGAGAAAAGTGAATGAATAATACTGGGTCGATTGAAAATGTCTTATTTACTTTGGTGTGTTCTCTGAGCTGCTGAGATGAGAGTGTTGCCAAAGCAACAGAGTGCAGACTACCTTGAATACCAGAGCAGAAGTCTGTGTCTGTGTGTTTGTGAGTGTACTTCTGTAAACTGTATGTCAACGCATGGAGCACTAATGGTGCTGCTGTACAGTACAGTGGCATCAAAGCAAAGTGGTCTGTCATGACACTATATACTGCCCCATTAAACTGCCCTCCTTGTGGTGCTCTCTCTCTCTCTCTCAGATTAACTGTGTGACGTTCCCGGCGCTTGCGTGCATGCCGGAGCAACAGCTGCTGAAACCCAACGAATGGAGCTACTGTGACTACTTCTGGGTAAATTCACCTCGACATTTTAAGAGACTATAAATCAGTTGTCTACTGCCCCAATAGCACAAACTGCTTGTAATTTATCTGAGGTGGTCAAGACCAGTACCGTAACACCAAAAAATTGCAACTCCTCTTCTCAGGCAACTCATCGTCATACACATGCTGCTGGAAAGATGTGAACAAATAAAAGCTCAAATCACGGCTCCGATGTGCGTTATATTATAAAAACGTTATGTCCGTGGCATATACACTACTTTATGCTAACAGTCTCATAATTATTATTATTAAAATTACACTCAAGCGGCCTGTCAGTGATGATGTAAAATGATGAAGATGCTTCTTAAGTGTCCAAAATCTCAATTTAGAGTAAGCTATTAAATGTATAATATAGGAGTGGTGAATGAGTGAAACAGGAAGTGGTTTGGCACACAGCCACCGACTTCATGGCAACATTACACTTTTTGTATAACTACAAAGATCTAGACACTTTTTGGGAAATGTCTTGAATGAGAGTAACTAGCGGCTAAAGAAAGAAAAATAATCCTTTCAAAAAGTGATTTTCCCTTTGTTGACATCACCGCTCTCCCCATTTAATCACTAAATGAACATCCCCGAGAGTCAATGTGAACAAAAACAACTCCGGATCCGTTTCATCTTTCAACATGACTCCATATTTATCTCATGCCGGCTGTGCTGCGCGCTGAGAATCAGCATCGGCTTTAATAAGATCCAACAGACAGCGCGGTAAGATAATACATTACATGTAACTGGCTGGAGTGCAGTGAGCCAACTGGCCTCTGCTGCTCTGTTTGGACATCTTCCACCCCTGCAGTGTAATCTCTACCAGGTGTGGTGTGTGGCTAACACGCTGCAGTCATACACACAGAGGTGACAACACAGTGGAAAGAAAGAGTGAGTCGAGAAAGTGGACACAGTGAGAAAACGAGTCTGTTCTGACGAACCATGCAACTCTAAAACCTCCTGCTTTTGGCCTCTGTTCTCAGGACTTTGACTGATGTGGGTTTATGAGTTTTATAATCAGTTTGTTTACATGCACTTAAGTAACCAGATTACTGTTGCCTCTCTGCATTAATCAGATTTAAACATCATGTAAACAAGAAACCCAGAATTGGGACCAGAGAAATTTGTTTGGCATAGTTTGAATTCTGAGATTTGAATTCAGGAGATTTCCTGGCCATGTGTGGGCGTAACTGGGTTGCTAATGGGGTTTTGACAAGAGTGCATGTACATGATAGGTTTCAGATGGGAAAAGTATCGCCGTGATAGCGGTGCAGAGGGATGAAATGAAAGATCATTACACATAGCGGAGCATCATTGCATTATAAATCATTTGATTAAAACTCAGACTAAAACTGGTACTGATATGAAGTAGTTCCAAGGATTATGCATGAGTTGTTTTCCACGGCTTAACAGTAAAATTTAGATGCATTTGTGCTGTAAGGAAAAACTTAAAGCTGAGTACCTTCTTTGGGTTGAACAAATTGAAAACACAACAGTGACATAATATCACCTAATAAAGTTGTTATGGCGTGTTAGCAAAGAATTTCCAGATACTGAGCATTAGTATTCATGCTAAAAGCTCCACTATGTTCACCAGGTCACTATGTTTACACATATAGCAGACACAGAACAACATTAGCATTCATTTTGAGTCGTGTCTCTTGCTAATATCCACTCTTTTAGCTCTGTTTTTGTCTTCAACCCCTGAGAGAAATACCTGGCTCTTCAGCTGTTAAATGCTCCACTACTTTCACCAGCTAGTCACTAATTTTGTCCAAAGTTGTTTGGTGCTGGGCAGGTAGGGTACAGTGGGTTTATCAGAGCATGTTTGCTGAAAACAGCGGCCTGCTGCAAATGAGAGCTGAGATTGACTGTAACCAAAACAGAAAGCTGAAGCTGAGCTGAAAGAAACAAAAACACCCTGTAAGAGCAGAGGAAAACTGCAGACTTGGATGAAAATTCTGTGTAGGTTTGCCACTACAAGCAAGACCTTTCACATTACAAATATTCTTTTTATCGATTGTTGACATAAAAATATTGATTAGTGCACCTTTAAAATGAGTAGGTGGTGGTTACAAAATAAGGTCAGGTGTAAGGGAAAATCTGATTACTGACTTTCTGTATGTAAACCTAAACCAGGTTACTACCGTGCATGTAAAAACTGATTGATGCTGAACGAATCAAAATGATTGTTATAATAGTTTTTTCAGCATTATTCACTCAAGCCAACTATATCATATCCATCATATTAGGGCTGGCAGATTTAATGCAGCCATTATCTGATGTTGCTGCATTGAGGGAGCATGCAGCAGGCAGTTGATTTCACCGAGCTAGTCGGTCAAGGTGTGATGTTCTCATGTTTGTTGTTAAGTGTTTGTTTGTTCAGTGCGCTTCTCGTGTGCCTGCTGTGTTTATCTCGTAGATGGATAAGAAGGATCCCCAGGGCAACGGCTGCATTACAGGATTTGAAGTTTTGCTGCAGAAACAGCTGAAGGGGAAACAGATGCAGAAAGAGATGGCCGAGTTCATACGAGAAAGGTATCTGCTTTTTCATGTCCCCTTTTCTTTTTTCACATTTCATCCTCTGGTTACCATGAAAACCATACAGTTGTCATTAAAACAAACCATTTCCTCTTTTTCGTGCTCATTCATGTACATCACTGTGTTGCACAACACAGGAAGCGCACATGGAAACAGTCAGATTGTGTAAAGGCTGTGTGGTAATGACACTCTCTACTTCCCTCTCAGGATAAAGATAGAAGAGGAATACGCCAAGAATCTCTCCAAGCTCTCCCAGATCCCTCTAGCGAGCCAGGAAGAAGGGTGAGTGACCTTCCTCTGTGAAGGATTTTCAGGAGAAAGACAGACCCCCTCTCATCATAGAGTGGCTTGTCACACACATGGCTGCATGGAAGATGTAAACCAGCATTAAAAAAACCCACAAAAAAACGTACACGTCAACACTTGGAAAAGAAGTCTTTCCACTAGGCAGCCGTTTGGAGATGAGGAGGCTGTGAATCATGTGTTTTTGGGCTTCTTCCTCCACAGTATATTTTGTAATAATATTAACGTGATACTTTATTGCACCATAGAGGGCATATTTCTTCCTAGAGAGGTCAAAGGTCAGGGTCAGCTGCAGAACGGCATGAAGCTGGTAGAGATTCAGTATCAGATGAGTAATGAGATGGATCAGATATACTGTGATTTTTTTGTTGATCTGTTCTGTGCACACGACATCTATTGCATATCTGTCCGTCCTGGGAGAGGGATCCCCCCTCTTTCTGAGGTTTCTTCCATTTTTCCCTTTTAAAGGGTTTTTTGGGGAGTTTTTCCTTATTCGAATCGAGGGTCTAAGGACAGAGGGTGTCACATGCTATAGAAACTGTAAAGCCCCTTGACTGACTGACTTGACCTGACTTCTGCAAATTAGTGCTGAAACAACTACTTGATTTATCAGTTAGTCGACTGACAAAAAAAGTATCATTTAAGTAATTTATCAAGCAGAAATGTCAAGCAGTCACTGCTTCCAGCTTCTCAAATGTGAGAACTTCCTGTTTTTCTGTGTTTTAAAATATGCTCTTTTGGACTCTGGGAGCTTGTGACGGACACGTTTTTTCTTAGCGGAAAATATAGTCGAAAGATTTATCGATCATAAAAACATAATTTACAAAGTTAGTTGTGACCCTCGTGCAAGTAGGCCTACATAGCAGCAGTTTCAGCAGATATAGCTGCTTCTTTCCATTTAAAGTGATCATGTGGAACTTTTGCTGAACAGTGGCCACTGTGCAAGTGACATTTACAGGATAATTAAATCAAATTCTAAAACATAGTGTAACAGTAGCACAACTAGAAGAGTCATAAAATCTGCAAACTGGCTGAATATTGTCAATTACACACAGTGCTCAAAGTGGAAAAAAGAACTGCCGGTATTCCCCTTTTTCACATTATAAGTCCTACATTTCAAATTTCTATAGAAAGTTCTACGGGGAAGCTACTAGGAGATTTTACTGATGTTGATAACATACATTTATTAAAAAGAAAATAATACATTTATTTAAAAAGGCTGGGGGCAGATGTGATCAGTTGGTTGCCCCGTCTATGTGAGGAGCTTCCCAGTGTGCTAACATGAGAGCAAGATGGTTGTTCATTAGCTGGCTGCATTTTTTGATGCTACATCAACAAGCCCTTTGCTTCTAGGAGTAGTGCTAACATTAGCTTGATTAGGCTGCTCCCAGTCTGCATTTAGAATTTGAAACTGTATTGTGTCAGTGTGTGACGTTATGTGCAGTAGATCTTTAGCCACAGACGGAGAAAAGAAGGCAAGAGCAACAGATGAGCTAACTTGCGTCATGTAGTACCCCTGGGTAATGTATTCTAGTCAGGGTCGTCATGAATCGCACAGAGAATCTGATTAGGAGAAGCCTGATGAGCAAAAAGTTGGCTCACATTAGCAACAGTAAACTACTGGTCATACCAGACCAAGTAAGACTGTAGCAGCAAAACCCCTGAATGTGTTGAACTAAGCCAGAGTGTGTTTTAGTGCTCACAAATTCAACTTTTCATTTATAAGAGAGAAAATGTGTTATCTTTTTGATAATAATACATAATCTAGCTTTAAAGTGTGTTCTGAGTGACTTTGGTTGGTCTAAATAAATGCTGCTGTTAAATTAGTCAGCCAATTAGCCAGTCAGGCAGACAGCTCCTCAATGAGCTAGCCAGTCAAATAGCCAACCAGGCGAGACATCCCGGTGCGAGTCTGGGTCTGGAGGCCCTGTCAGTGATGCTGTGAAACAGTATGGCCTTCCTGTACATGCTTTGATCTCTGTCCTGCAGCATACTTCAGCTATTAAGAGAGAGGAGAGGAGTGCAGGGAGAGTGGAGAGGAGTACAGAAGTAAAGGGGGGGGAAGAGTGAAGATGAGGGCAATGAGATTTGAGGAGGCAGACATTTAGCTGTGTGTGTTGGGGGCCGAAGGGGAAAGGTAATACAGGGAAACCCTGCAGGGAGAAAGAGTTTGCAGTCCCTCTTCTTTTCTCCAGTTTGACAGCAGAGGGGATATCATGCTGAGGGCAAGTCTTTGTCTGATTATCCGAGGGAACTCAGGAACATGGAAAGTAAACTAACAGGAAGCTGAGAGGGGCAAGGCCGGCTAAAGACACCCACAAAGAGAAGAAGCTGTGATTTGTACGGACGCCGCCTACGGCATCGTTATTAAACTCATCTTTATTAAGAGATTCCACAAGGACACAGTGAGAATGCGTAGCAACGTGACGAAATGTCACTGCAGCATCACGAGCTGGAACATAACTTTCAAAAAGAACAGTTTCAAGGCCGAGTGATATATTAGACTTGTGCATACATGCAGAAATATATGTTTCAGAATCAGTAGAATTCATGCAGTTTTATATATATAACTGTTGAAAAAGAAACAAATGAAAAATTGAATTCATGAGCAACAAAACACTCACTTTAACTCACTTTAACCTCACAGAAAGGATTAGTGTATAAACTTTATTTCGCATTCTAAACATTTATATCAGACCAGGAAAGCGGGCAAACTCTGTGGTGCAAATGAGACAGCATGCAAAGAAGGTTTAGCAAGGCTTACCCTCCCCTGCACTGTTTACATGCACATAAGATAACCCCTCTTCATATTAGCATGGTAATAGAGGGCTAGAGTGGGATGGAATTGTCCCATATAGAATCCAGATTATGCCAGCCAGCTCAGTCTGCCCACACCCAGAAAAGTGCAACACAATACTTTCATTATTCTCTCCCTCAGGCCAGCCCTGTTGTCAGACAGGACAATCACTGTTTTGTTGGTCAGTTCCTACCATCCAACCGGCCGCAGCCCAGAACCAGCCGTCTATTTATTCCTGAATTTACCATTTGTTTGGTAGAGATGTGGCCGGGAGGCGTGTGACCACCTTTTATTGCCACCAATCATGCACTGTATCAGTTCTGTTGTATAGAAGGAGCATATAGCAGGAGATTCATTTTCCCTGAGATATAGTATATTGTTGGCAAGTGATTGTCTGTCACTGGGGACTGTAAGACTGTAGGGACATGACAGATGTAATTTACTGAGTGTGAATGGCATTTGGAGTGGTGCAACTTTTGCAGCTTTGGAATCATGAGAAATAAACAAAAGGCTTTTTTTCCTCTAGCTCATATGTTTTATAAGGCGGAGAACATATCGTACTGAATTAACCATATTAAAGACACCATGAAATAGCAGCTCCACATGCTTAAAATGCTGAATTCATGTAGAAACAGCATGTTTAGGAGGGGTATAATACAGTAAGGGAAAGTGTTAGACAATAAAATATCAGTTAAGGTGAGAAAATCAGTTTGAGTTGATGGGAGGGGCAGCAGGGTGGGATCGCTGAAAGATTAATGATGGCTTTAGTGGCTCCAATTTCTGTTCATGCTGTGCCTACTAGTGCAGGATGAGGTCACCATTACAGATTCATTGTTTTCCAGGAAATTAGGGATGGTTAAGAAATACTAATTTCCAACTTTGGTGCCCTCCAGTGGTAGTATCGAAAAAGACTCTTTGGCAGACAGCAATGTATGCCGATACAATCCCTCTGAAAGCAACACATAGACACAGATTTCATTAGGAATTAAGGAGTCATTTTTTCCACTAACAATAGTAACAACAAGAACAGACAAACAAATAAAAAACAAACACAAACAAAAAATAATGATACTAGCTCTACTGTAGATTCTGTAGTTTAGAGCTGAAGCGATTTGTCGACGAGAGTGTTGGTCAGACAAAACTTAACAGGTGAAGATAACACCTGGGACTCTGGAGAACTGTGAAGGACATTTTTTCAGTATTTTTTTAAATTTCATAGACTAAATGAAAAATCGATTAATGAATTTAAAATTATTTGAATTTTTCTTTTTTTTTCTTTTGTTGAGTGTTTATTGATCAAGGTTTTGCACTGAATTTGTTGTCTTTTTCCTTACATTGTTTGTTCATTAAAGGTGCCCTGTGGAGTTTTTGTCCACTAGTAGCGCTGTGGAGTAGTGTCATGAGTGGGTCCTCGTTTTTTTATTCTTGTGCATGTGCAAAAGGACGCACATGCACGCAGACTAGCGTGCAGTTGACACGTTGCACATTCCTGCCAATGTTTTCACACTAATCCTAACAAAGACAGGGAAGAAGAAGACTGCTAGCATGGATGTAAACAATGAAGGTTTCAAACTTTTCAGAAAAACTGACTTTGCAAATGTTGTGCAAGGAGGAAATTTCATTCAGCACGTTTGTTGGACCTCAAGGACACACACAGTGTGTTTTGGTGAGAAACACTGAATGTAAACAGAAACTTTGTATGTTTACAAGAAAACTCCACAGAGCGCCTTTAATGAAGTTTAAGATTCTGTAGGTGGCGCTCTTTTCTTTGTTCAGCCGTGGTGGCTGTTTCTGCTCATGTTTACAACTCTGTTCATTCCAACCAAACCACTGTGGCTCATGCGTAAAACATAAACCATGTCACCTCAAACCACAGCAGCTTTCATTCTTATATGAATGCGTATGCAAGTCTCTCATCTGTCCTTACTGTGCTGTGTAAGCAATGTATGGAACTTCACCATTTGCATTTGTACATCACTTTTCTGAGACTGTGGGAAAAATTGGACATGAATGTGTGATGTATGTAAAACAATACAGTTTGTGAATGTGTAAAGAATATTAGAAGAAAACATTTGAGAATGGGTCAAAAAGCAAGAATATTAAAAAAAAATATTCATGCACAAGTGACTTCAACAGTTGGGCCACTTGTGTGAATATCTAAGTGTAGAGTCAGAGCAGGAAACTGTAATTGAACATGCACTGAACACTCCAATGTCTACGTGTGTGACACTGAAACTGACCCATTTTTGATGCTGTAGACTTGCAGGTGCTAGACTTTACTCTGACAGTGTCAGGAATGTTTTGGATGTCAGTCTGAGGGAATTCCACACATGTCTTCCATTCAGAGCGATGCTTTGAAGTAACCCGCTTACCCATAAAGACCGTCAGTCCTGGACCCAAAGCCTCGTGGCTGTGACTGCCTGCCTGCTGGATGATTGTTTAACAGTCCTCAGCTTGAAGAAATATGAAAAGGCTTTCTGCCTCATTCCATTTTCTGTCAGAGCTAATTATGAATCATTCACTTTCTTTAAATCAAAACAAATGTCTGGCCTATTAAAAAGACAAGTTGTTTATAATTATTTCATAATGTGCGTCGGCTAACTTAATTTGAACGCTTATCTACAAAACAATACAAGCCTTCTCAGTGTTATTGCCCCCAGCTGTGTTGAAAAGCTGAACTCATAGCTGAGAGAAGAAGCTGAGCCATATCTCATGTCTCATACATCCTAATCATGTGTTGAACTGGCTGTGGACCTCAGCTCAGCTCTCTAGATTTACTGGTTACTTGTGTATCTGTGAACTTTTGCACCGACTCTGCTGCTGAACCCCATCTGCGTGTGTGTGAGGATTCACCCCGCCCCCCCCCTTCCCCAACACCCCTGCATGTCTTTATGTAAAAGTGTGTGTGGTCCTTTCTTGTGTAAGATATTAAACACACACACTCTCCGTCACCCTCCTTCTTATCTGTTCTCAGGACTCTGGGGGAGGCTTGGGCCCAGTTGAAGAAGAGCCTGGCAGATGAAGCTGAGGTTCACTTAAAGTTCTCCTCAAAGGTAATTCATCACGCTTTTCTCCACCTGCCACCTGCTCGATGCCCGTACCTAAACTTATGTTCATGCATATCTGTAAAGATTGAACAAGATGAACATTTCCTCCATGTGTTATTCACATTCATTTGTTGTATGCCAGCTGTAAATAGCCAGCAATGTACACGCCAACTGCATGTGTGTGGAGTGTGCTTTTGCAGTTCAGACTCTGACTGATCTCAGAAATCACCAAGAACTCCAGTTCTTTCTGTTACTTTCTTCTCGCCTCTGTACATTCATCAATTACAAACATAAAGCGCTGGGATACTGTAGGTGTGAATGTTTGTCTCAAGTTGAACTATTGATGCGTCTTTGCCTCAATTTGCGCTGCCCAGAGCAAATTTGGGTCCACTCACGTCTTTGCTTTGACTTTATATGTAATCCTGGATGCAATGAAGCGTATATGGGAGATGCAGAAAAATCTTGAGCTTATACAAAGGGTAACAGTATGTCACATTTTAGAAAGTTTTATAATACAAAACTGATTAGTAATGCATGACTTAGGTACCTCTTCTTGTACAGTATGTGACTCCATATTGTCTGTGGGCTCTGCAGCCTACAGCACATATGACTCACGAGGCAGACAGACTGCCTTCAAATGTGATTACATACAGTGAAGGGCTTCCTGATGGCTCTGTGGGCTGAAGCACATGCATATGACAGTGAGCCGTCGAATCAGCATTTATCACTCGCCACCTTTTCATGTCAGCTGTGACTTTTTTCGATCTCAGTGTTCACAGCTTCTTCTCGAGCTCCGTCAGAGTTTTCACTTGCACCGCTGGCTTTCGAGAGGAAATGCTCTTAATTTTAGGGCTGTGAAATGCAAGTGCTGGATGGGGTTTGTCTTGGGAGTTAAGAGAGGGAAGACGAAAGATAGAAGGCAGGATTACAGCTGGACTGATGGAGGAAATGGAGTCGGTGATGTTATCCTCCAGAGATGCACAGATGTGCGGCACAGTTCCAGGTTCTCGAAGG
Organism: Oplegnathus fasciatus; assembly: GCA_003416845.1. Classification (NCBI taxonomy): domain Eukaryota; kingdom Metazoa; phylum Chordata; class Actinopteri; order Centrarchiformes; family Oplegnathidae; genus Oplegnathus; species Oplegnathus fasciatus. Next base: position 585,692 of record NTHP01000290.1, on the reverse strand, counting down.
AGAAGGAAGGATTTGAGTGGAAATTAACTTTGAATGATGGTTTCCAGTGTGAGCTGTAGATCTCATTCTTCACTGACGGCTGGGGCAAAACACCACATTGCTTATTAGGATCAAGTAACCAGTGACAGGCTTACTACTCACAAGTTACTCATTTCAAAAATAATATGATCACATTCTAGGAGCAGTAAGTTTTCATACTGCGTGTCACTCACCTTTCTTTTACCTTTTGAAATCTGGAAGAAATCTGAAAGGGAAGCTGGAGAATGTTGATGTCTAATGTTCTGGTTGTTGTTTGGCTCCAAAAATCAAACCATCTCTCATCTAAACTAGCTCAGTGTGAGAGGATGATGACATAATGTTGAAAGTGACTGCAGGGAATGGAGCTAATTATGTTTTTTGGATAATTAAATCAGATATATAGAGCGGGGGATTCAAGTGATTTCCCTTTTTGATTGCTAACTTTATCATTACTAGAATTTAAATAGCATCGTTCTTTTCACGACTTGCTGCTTGGAAAAGAAGCAGTTTTACTTCAACACCACTTTGTATGCATGAGGAGTTCCTGTATCTGATTCTGGATTTGTGTTGTCATCCAACACTTAAAGCCGCCTGACAGATTTATTCTTCTCAGTTATCAGGAATCTGAAAGTAATCAACAGTTGTGCATGCATTTGGACAGTGAACACAATACGTCATCACTAAGTGACACCAAATTGAAATTCATCTGTATGCGATACCTAATCAGCCATTTTTTCTATCCCACCACAGATGTGGGGAAACACAATAGAATTGAGTGGAAATGACTTTTGCTGTATATTTGTCCTGCTGCAAACTGGCTGTCCTCTCATGACACTGTTCAGCTGAATGTGAGAAGCTGAGGAGTTAAATACAGCTCCGGCCTACTTTATTTCAGCACCAGCGTGAGCCTGTCAGATGGACAAGCTCATACTGTGACGATGATTTTGCCTCAGAATGCAAAGCTTTAGTCTACATTTGCCAAGAGAGCCCGACTGCAGACCTCACTCTCGGGGACACAAGTCCTGCGAGCCAATGGGAAGATCGTTAGGCCTCCAGTCTCCAGAGTGAAGCATGGCTGTATTAAGAGAACTGGATATTGTCTTCCAAGATGGCGCCCCATTCACTCCAATTAAAAGTTTGTCACCGGGGCAAATGTGGAAAAAGTTTTTCCATTTTTATTGGACCTATGGCTCAAATTGTGATAATACAAGGAGCTATTTTGGAGTGTTTGTGACTGAAAAAATGTTTATTGTTTTACAGCCATTCCTTTTGTAATGACAGCAGAAAAAAGTATTTTTGGACCAGTGGCAGTATAAGTTTATTTTCAGTTTTTTTTACTCACTTTTTTAAACTCCTTTTAGCTCAGGGTAAGAAGGTAGCGGCACCATAACTTTGAAATGATAAGGTGATATTATACCCCAGAGTTACAGTAATGTTGCCTTCTCATCTTGAGCAGGGAAGATTTAAAAAGATTTTAATTTCAGTGTGTGTTTAGGCACATTGATGTTATCCTGTTCAACAGGCACTTTGCCTAACCATTATATACAGTATATTCATGTTTTTATTTTACTAATTTAATGGATTTTGTATTTCCTTCACTTCTAGCTAACTAATTAACTACTAAAAACTCTTTTTCGCTAGCTTCTGGGATTGGCTCTTGGCTTTTGGCTGACAAACAAGTGTTAGTGCTACTTTAAGTCCTGTACATAACAACTCCCTGGACTTGTTAAAAAGTTTTTGGGAGGAAATCGCAGCTAAAGCAAAACACAAAAACACATCTCAGTCTTGGAGATGCTCTGCTCTTTACATTGGCCGGCAGACCTGAGGTCCACAGGAGGAAGGGGAACGAGCCTTCCATTATCTTCTGCTGGTCAGTGTTGAACTGTTGGTTGTTTTTGGTTTGAGCAGCTCCAGAGCGAAGTGGAGAAGCCTTTTCTGAACTTCAGGGAGAACTTCAAGAAGGACATGAAGAGGTTCGACCATCACATCGCCGACCTCCGGAAGCAGCTGGTTGGCCGTTATGCATCGGTGGAGAAGGTACACGCAAACACATACAGATATAAGAACAAGCACGGCAGCTCTAATGTAACACAGTTCTGTCCTTTTACTTGGCAGCAGCAGAATTTCAGGAATCATTTTGCTGGTGATTAAAATTCCACATCTCTTCCATAAGCAGATGGCTGTTTCCCGTCTCCAGAATGTTTCCTGCTTTTTGTATATGTACAATGAAAAGCAATTGGCTGAAGCCTGAAGGCAACTGCAAATCTGTCTCACATCATCTGTCATCTGAGCGGCGTTTGCTCGGAGAAGGGACCGAACAGTTCCTCTCTGACAAACTCATCCAGTGGACAATTGAGCATTTAAAGCGGGACGGGAAATAAGATACTGGCCGTGTTGGCTGTCATGAGGTGGCTTTAACACTGGATGATGGATGAATACTGAGAAAGTTTGCAGCAGGCTACATTATCACTGTGATGAATGGAAGCAGACTGTAACATTATAATAGCTGCAAACTTTTATCACTTTAATGAGAATGATGTTTGTTTCCAGAACACTACACATTTGTTGAAGAAAAAGTTTGCTGCCTGAAACATAAAAGCAGAGCGTTTACTAAAAGTGGGATAACAGGAGCGTGTCCTGCTTTGGGATTCAAAGTTTTCTAGACGTGCAGCTGTGAGATCTGAGCGCATCTCTGACTTCGGTCCCTTATCTCCGACAGGCCCGCAAAGCTCTGGCTGACAGGCAGAAAGAGCTGGAGTTGAAGACACAGCAGCTGGAGATCAAACTCAGCAACAAGATTGAAGAAGACATCAAGAAGGCCCGCAGGAAATCCACACAAGCAGGTCAGAGCCAGGGGTCAAAGGTCAACCGGCAGGGCCACTGTGGGGTCCCGGTCTCACTCAGGTGTTTGTTGTTTTAGGTGGAAGGGAGCACAGCGAGCTCTCATATATGTGGCTGCTGATTACTGATACTAATCCATTTGAACTGAGTTATGTTAAGTGCCTGTAATTTCTATTTTTAGATCTGTCATACCAAAAAAAGTCAAGCTTGCAAGTGTTGCCCAGAATTTTCTACAGAAGGGAAAGGCTCTGAAAAACACTCAAACTCTTAGAATCCTAGAATGTAATCGAATTCTTCTAAGCAGCCCTGCAAACAAAAGTACTTCGTGATATATTTCAGTCACTAAATGAGCCAAAATAGAAGTCTGAAGGCTCAGTCACACCAACGTTTAAAACAGCAAATGCTTTTGGCAAAATCTTTTCAGTTCAACTGAGTAAATCTCCACAAATGTTTCACATCATGTGCAACTCGGGGGTCAATAGCAAACCGTTTGACAGAACATGAGAGTCCAAAATGGAGGAAGCTATTCTAGTTTAGCTGTTTTATTTAACTCTCCTCTGTCGGAGTATAAACTGCTCCAATGGGAGGTGTGGTTTTTATAAAGTTATGAGACAGGAGTCGGTGGTACAAATCTGTCTTTTTAGACTGTGAACTGTGTGACTTATTTTCCCTGTAGCGACCCAGCTAAGGAGTTTTCTACCTGGCTTGGAGAGCTGTTGTGGCCACGCTTGTGACTGACTAGCGCTCGCATGTTCCCAGCCTGCTGGTGTGGTAGCTGTTTGCTTGCCAGCCAATAGTCACTACATCACCAAAACTTCTCACAACGCCTAATATGTGAGAATGTGCGGAAGAACTTTGCTAAAAGCTCCACTAGTGACCCCCAGAGGCTGCAGTGTTTATTACACCCCACAAGACACACGTTTTTGCTTAGTTACTTTCGTGACATTCTGTGTATTGAATTATTAGATATTTTGTGCACAGAGTTGACATGTTTGTCTGATGGTAGCACTAGAGAAAAGCTTATTGAGTGAAAGAGTGCATCCTCACAGATGTGTTCAGTAAACATCTCTGCAACCTGCCCTGTAGATTTTGTGCTGAAAGACAGGTCAGGGGTTTCACCAAAAACATTAGGGTTCATCCACAGCAAGTATCTCGCCTCATCATGGAGCCAAGTGTTAGGCCAGGGGAAATTTTGACCTGATGATGGCGCTACACGTCAGGTCGGGAGTTCACTAAAATCACTGGGAATCATCCTCTGGGGACCATGAATTCCGTGGCAGTCTGGTCAGATGTCAAGATGTGTTGCTCTTGACCAAAGAGTTAGACAGACCGTTGTTTGGCCCCGCCTCTAAATCATTTTTTATGTCATTTAACAATAACATTAACATTTATGTTCCTCTGAAAGACTAAATAACATATGCAAAGAAAACACAGTTTGGAACGCGATCCACTGTGGATCTGGATCTCATCCTTCAACCTATAAAAGCCCTTCCCCACCAGATGTAGGATTCTCCTTCATCAGAGATCATGTGAGGATGATCAGCAGTGGTTTGTGTCAGCGCTGCTCTCAGTCCAGCTACAAATCAGACTCCACCGACAGCAGAACTCCTACACTTTAGTAAATGGTTAACTTACTGGCCATAATTCCGGATCCTCCTCCACTGTTTCTTTAGCCCTTCATCGGAGCGGTCACTTGAGATCGGCTGTGAACCGAGACGCTGTGTTTGTCTTTTTACATGAGTCATGAGCTTTATCAGCACTTCGAGCCAGACTGGGAGTTTTTTTTTTAATAGAGGGATGGGAGAGGAGGGAAGAAGGGGGATCAGAAACATTCTCCATTCGACTGGTCTGTGTTCACACTAGACTGCCAGAGAGGCGTGGGCGTGGACTAACTCCACAGTCCTTGGGGGAGATACACACACATACATGCACATTAAAATCCCACGAAGAAATTACAGCGTGGAAAAGTTGTTTTTCTTTAAATTACTGAAGAGATTTCAAGATTTTTTGATCAGACTGTATTTAATAAAACGACTTGTGAAATTCTACTGGAAACAAGAGGAACAACACAATCTTCCTCTTCCAAATAGAAAGTTGAATTCATAAGCAATAAAACACATCTGTCCTCAAAACAATACACTCATTGTTTTTTCTGCTACAAGTCCAGTTTGAGTAATTGATTCATGAGTTCGGTGGTTTATTAAATGCCAAAACAATGCACAGTGGTTTATAATACTGAAACAGGATTTTACAACTTTGGAAAGTCAGCACTATTTTATCTCTTGTCACGGCGATGGCGAGGTAAACAGTAGAAACTCAGGAATTAGTGCTTGCATGTATTTGATAGGCCACTGCAGCTCCTTTCCAGATTACTTGGCGTCCAACAACAAAGCTCGACAGATTTATTGCGAAGTATATATATGTAACTTTTTGACCTATCGCTCAGCCCTACATAAGCTTGTTACATGGTTACACACTTTTAAATTAGATGGTTGTTCAGTGCGCTAACCTGATTCCAGACCTCAGGCTCACTGCCCACATTTGATTGACATGACAAACTTTTAAGTGCTCCTAGCAACCACTACCACAGCTTCGATTGGACAGATTCGGCAGTGACTACTCACACCTCCCCCCTCACTAACAGAAAACCGCTCACATGAACAAGGAATGGCCATCCAGTCTGATTATCAGGCTGCATTCACACACATGTCATTGTCTCCCTTGCAACACGGGATCTGTGCTCACCGGGTCAGCTGTAAAACTGAAACACGTACAGTGTGCATGTTAGGAGGGCGTGAGGGGAAAAAGAGGCGGGGTGGAAAAGTAGCATTAGCAGCAGCCAGGTTGGTTTGTAAAACTTTTTAATAGGTGTGCGACCTGAGGAAAGTGACTGGCAAAGAGTAAACAGATGTGGACTCTCCGCCTGAGTGTGATGTCATGACTTAACCAGGCACGGCCACATGCTGTCACACATAAGTACGAATCCTCCATGCAAACTGGCTCTCGCACACAAACACAAACACACACACACACACACACACACACAGAGTCATCCCTCCTCCGTGCTGCTTATGCAACCAGGGAGAAAAACAGCAGCAGTTGTTGACGGTGCTCATGGCGTCTGGCTGCCAGTGATGATGACTACAGTGTGAGGGAAGCGGAGAGGAGACTGATGCCAAAACAACTAAAGCACGGCATCTGTCTGCTCATAACAAAGACTCATTATCGCTTCGCGCTCTCACTGCATTGGATTACACACAGCACTCACTCATTTATGTCTCCTTATACCAGGGATTTCCTAACATTTTTATATCAACCTCCTAAAGCCACGATCAGCCTTTTGTGGAGCTCACTACTTTAGGTTTTTATTTTAACAGAAGGGAATTTACTGGTACTTATTTAGTTTTTTAAGTGTTGGAGGGCTGATGTGATGGTGTTATCTTGCAGCATAAACAGCAGCTCTTTTGCATTTTCTTCCAGTTTTTCTTCACTTTCTATGTATAGAGGCATATCCTGAGCTTATCTAAAGACCCTGTTTACTGCAAGCTGTGCTGCAACAGCAAACACTATGACCTTTTCATGTGCCAGAAGATAAAATCAATTTAAATAGATCTGTTCCTTTTAATCAGAATCATCTTTATTGGCCAAGCATGTGCACACACACAAGGAATTTGACAAGGAAGTCGCTCTCCATTTACTTACACACAGTTCCAACAGCAATTTACAGGAAGACATACAGGAAGAGGATGTACATACAGGGTAAAAAATAAAAGTAACTGTGACCAACAACATTCATTGTTTATGTTCAGTACAAGTCAAGTGTTCTGTAGATTGTAGACAAATACAAATAGTGCAATGGAATAAATATTGAATGGTTAAAGTACTACTTTATATACATGAAGCAACTTCTTAAATCCCACAGACCCATCAGTAGCTCTGTCATTATCAACTCAGGCTGTACGGCCAAACATTGTTCAAACCCACAAACCTTTTAAAATTCTGGTGAGGAACTGAAAGTTTCATTTCCAAAGACAGCACATATGGCAGGCTGAAATTTGGGGAAATATGTATAAAATGACGCACAAGACATTTAAAATATTTCCATTTGATGGAAAGGTGCACAGACTTTGAACTCTGCATACACCATATAGCTTCAGAGTGAATATTGGACTTCTATTTGTCATGTGGCCAGAAACGTTCCAATTTAATACTAATTTTGTGTCTGCTGGATGAGGAAATTAGCAACATTTGCTTTTTGATTCTACTGCCCCCCNNCCCCCCCCAAAGTGGCCAAAAAATCAGCTGGAACATGTTTAAGATTAAATGTTGAAAACTAGATGTTAAGGGGTTAAATATGTAGGTATTTTACAATATAAACAGCAAACTATGTAGCGTTACAATCCTTCAGCCTGACATGTTCATGTTTTGCTCTAATCCATCAGTTACGAGTGACATTTCTGTCCAACATCATTTTCAGTCCACACAGAAGCTGTAGTAGCAGCCAGGGCCACTTAGCTCAGTGTTTTCTGTGATGATCAAAGAAATATGCTGATTTATAAGATTTGTAATTCTGTAAGTGGACTTACAACATCCTGTACAGCTGCGTCCATCTCACCCACGCTTGTCACCACATTAGTGGCCATTTGTCTGTTGCTATTTTTCTTGTAGCTAAGATAATGTTGCCCCTCCTAATCGTGCCCACAAAGCTCTGATTGGTTGTCTGTTTTTCCAACGGTGGACACACGTGTGCAATACTCGAACCTAATTTAAGTCAGAGTTGTGCGTGATGACTGAGGGGCCAGGACCTATTAGACATGACTTGGTAGAGAATTATATAACTGTCTGTACTGCAGCTGGCAGGGAACAGTGAAACATTTTTCTGTGGACCCCTGAAGGGCCCCTATTAGTCCCCAGACTCCACTTTGAGAAGCGCAGTCCTACACTGGCTGTGAGCCATTTAGCTTTCACACATTTGAAAGAAGAATACAATATTAATGTGAATATAAAGTAGCAGATATCTCAGAAGACACTGACTGTGGAAGATTGAGAGTCATGTGCTGAAGAACGGAGTGAACAGCATCATTTCCTCTCTGATTTAATCTCACAGGTGATTAGTGTTTGTTGTTGCTGTCAGCAGGATACAGGCAGTCACATTAATGAAAGGACAGATTAGACTTTTCCCTTCATCATTGCTTATGGTATCATAATGAAATCTATTATCAGTCCAGATTGTCTGCACTGTCTGGGATAATCGTATCAGCTGAGTGAGGCGGAACAAATACTGTACATGTGTGCTGTACTAACACATCAGCTGGGAGAGAATAAATGGGGTAGCAGCACCACCCAGTGGAGACATTTTAATGTACAAGCATACCCAGGGAGCCGAAGTTAGCAGAGACATTTTGTTGGGTCTCATGGCTGTTGTAGTCCCGTGTGTACAAGTATCTCCACTTAGAGAAGTATTTGATGGCATTCTCTGTATTCCCTGTAACAGGAGACGATCTGATGCGCTGTGTCGACCTTTATAACCAGTCCCAGTCCAAATGGTTTGAGGAGATGGTCACCACAAGCCTGGTAAGAAACCATGTGTTTAATGAGTGTGTGTATTTTGGTGTGTGAGAGGACGCAGTGCTGCTGTGGTAGTTTTTGTTTTGTTAGGTTTATAAGAACATCTTACAGTATTTTACGATAGCTGTGGCTCATTTTTCACAACTGTTTCATTTTGCAAAACTCATCATGTAAACAGCCAAACTGACTTACTGAATGATACATTAACTAATTTGATACATTAGTGTTTAGTGTATTGTTTTCATTCAGTGTGCTAGCGGAAGGTTTTGAGTCCAAACTTAGAAGTGAAGCATTTCTAAGTCCCCTGTCAGCACTGTAGGCCGATGTTTCTGCTCAGTGCAGACAGACAGATAGATTTCTCTGTGACTCATCACAAACTGCTCCTCTCCTCAGGAGCTGGAGCGGCTGGAGGTGGAGCGGGTGGAGATGATCAGACAGCATCTGTGTCAGTACACCACCCTTCGGCACGAGACAGACATGTTCAACCAAAGCGTGAGTACAACTTCAACTCAGTATTAAAACAGCTACTCCACACCA
>NTHP01000290.1:560090-576709 GCA_003416845.1 Oplegnathus fasciatus | reverse complement strand
AAATGTCACTTTTACTAAGTGCAGGCCTTGACTTAACTTTGTTGATACCGAGGGGAAACGTTACACCAGTACAGAAACAGGCCAAGAGGTAAGAAAACAGATGAAGAACTATTTGAATGAAATTTAAAAAACGAGAGAGGACATAAAAAAAGTTAAATATTTATACATTAAATGCTAAATCTGATGTCTAACTTGACAGCTAAGACTCAGTTATTACTACACTGATACATTTGTATTTGAAGTAATACAGCGTCTTATACCTGTCTGGAGAATACCCGACTTACTGACTTTTTTATGGCACACTATTGTGCACTTCATAACGGCTGTTATTTTTATTGCACATTGTATTGTTTATCTGTTGCACATTAAAAGCAACCAAATTTCCCTCATGGGAGAATAAAATTAGAGTTGAATCAATCCCATCATTACCCCACCTACACCGGCAGAGGGAGCCACTTTACAAGCCCTCTGAGCATGTAAACATGAGGTGTCACCTGACCTGAGCCAAGAACAAGACATTTGAGTGTGTATCGCGATGCTTCAACTGACTGCTGTTCTTTCTTTGTGCAGACGATGGAGCCGGTGGACCAGCTCCTGCAGAGCGTGGACCCGGCCAAAGACAGAGAGCTGTGGGTGCGGGAGAATAAGACTGGAGAGATCAGGCCAGTGGACGTAGAGATCTGACGCCTCTGCGTATACACATTTTTACCCCCGAGCTCACACTCAGACACACTGACCCAGAAGCTACATGCCTGAGGACTTGACTGGGAGATGAAATCCACTTGATCCAATTGTGACTCCTAACAGACTGAGGGGATGATCGGTCAGCGCTCACTGGCTCTTCACATCCCTACAGCGACCTGCTGAGGATGATGTCAGTGTTTGGGGAGTTTAGTGAGAACCCTTAGGTGATGAATGAAGATGTCAGAGAGTGACGGGTCGTAAGTTTTCTGTGATGCGAACTGATGCCGAGCTGAGATGGTACAGGGAAATGGGAACTGTGAGTGTGAATTGTGAGGCGAAAGGTGAAGCGAATGATCAAGAAGCGCCGACTATAAACATTTAACACCTGTAAATGTTGAATAGCTTTATGTCATGCAGCAGTGTAATGCTGCAGTTTGTATGTGCTTTTGCTCTGTGAGGTAATTCTCTGATTCACTTGTGTGTCGATGCACAATGTGACTTCAGAACTGCAACATGTTGGCAAAAATGATTTAACAGATGCTGCTAAGCAAAATGCATTCTGACCTGAGAGTGTTGTATCACTGTGTACCAGAATAAGACTAAAGTATTTTAATACTAATATCCACCATGTGCGGGTATTAACTGTTTGCTAAGCCCCGCCCCCCTTTGTTACTGTTGCTGGCAGACTTTATTGGCTGTAATTAGCCAGCGTAAGCTAATGCTAACGCTAAAACTGTCTCTAGCCTGTAAAATATGCACATAATGGCTACATACATGATGCTAAAAGACTGAGGCTAAAGCTAACAGGTCCCAGATGATCTATGTGGAAGACATGGAAATAAAGTGTTATTCGTTACAATAAGTGCAAGAAAAAAAAAAGTTATTCATTTTAATATAACCCTTGGATGGTTTGGATGCTCACTATTGGAGGTTTTTTTAACAGTATGCTTCACTTTCATGGGAGAAAAGGATGTGCAAATGAGAGGTATCCCATGAGTTTGGCAAATGTAACATTATCCAGCACAAGGTTAGCTGGAGTTTTCCTGAAACATATGAAGAGCAGGACAGAGCCCCTAATGTTACTGTAAACTCTGATATAGTAGCACTGTTGGCTCCCATGAAGTGGATGTTGTGGATGTAAAATGCTGACATTGGCAGCTTACATTAGAACAGATCAACACACTGTTCATTTAATTCCTTACGCTTTTGCTTTTGTGTTTTTGGTTCTTGAAAAAAAGACACCACCCTCCGAGCTGTTAAGATATGGAGCATCGCTCTTGCTGCATTCAGTGTTCGGGGTCGGGGTTTAGCAAACGGTCAATTAGCTGAGGACGAAAATCACAAATCTGGCCACACTTCTTCGCATCTCTGAAAAAAAGGTTAAAGAAATCTAAAGGTCAAGAACACTCAGTTTCATTTCCACCTGTGTTTTACTGCATTCTAATAAGAATAAAAAAATCAGCCAATTGCACTTTATGCCCAAATGATTTTTGATGAATATACTGTAAGTTGCTGTTCATATGAATATGATTCTAAAGAGAACTTACTTGTTACACATTTTATTTCTGAAGTTGGGAGTGTTGTGGAGCCTGATGTAAATATATGGGATGTGTGGTTTGCAATGAAAGGAGGCAGTAGAGTGGATGATGTAAAATACAGTAAATAGTAGAATCTTACACAAAGACATATGATATACAGAAATTTGGTACTGATAATATATGAAACGTACAAAGTGTTTTATATGCAATAGAAATAACAGCCCTCTCAAATACTCTACAGCCTGCTAAATGTTGTACAAAATGCTCTTTTACCACCATGTCTTGTCCAGTATTACTGCTTAGTATTACTTGACTATTGAGAGAAGAGGATTGAGATGCTTTTGTACATTAACAGCTAAAGGTTGGCATTTTTCATTAATAAAATGAAAACATGTATCTTATGTCGTAACATATGCTCCTTTCTGCTTTGTTTTGGCTTTCAGTGTGACGTCTTTGTATTATCACCAAATGGAAAGACAAAGGAAAACATATAATAAATGAAAAAAAAGTCTTATTTTATTTCCTAGAGAACACATTTTCACATTCAACAATAAAATGGTTTGGCTGAGCCTTGTTACAGGTTTAGGCAGTGATAATAAAGATGTGGTTAAAAGTTCAGACAGAGATACACTTTATCAGATAGTTTAGGTAAAATACACTGACTGTATTTCTTATTATTGACCTAAAATAACCCATGTATTGATGGCACCTTGCTGCATATCTTACTCGGTAACACTTTATCATAATGATTGGTCATCAGTAATTTATAAGCCATTAGTTAATGACCATTTATATTTATGTAAATTAGTTAATGTCATTTAACCACACAACACTACACAGCAGACACTCTTAAATGTGACTGACGTACAGCGCAGTCTTCACCAGTGTGAGCCGGTTTCAACCAGTTTGACTGTACACATGACAGCTGCTGTTGTAGCTGACTGTATGCACCTAAAGGCTCTGACACATTTTGCTCGCAGGTTGGAAATACTGGCAACATATTCAGCATGTAGAAATGCAGGTTATAGCTTGTAGTGTATAAAGTTGTACTGGGAATATCACCGTCAGGAATCAACAAAAGCTAACTTGGTTAACCTCAACTTCGGGCTAACCTGTTAGCCTAGCCTTGTTGCTGTTACTAGTTATTTAAAGTTACAATATGGTGCTTACTTAGTACCTCTACCCTGCAGTCTGTAGGAGTTGCGAAACATTAAACTAGTGTACAGATGAGGTCTTGTCTGTTTTAGCCAGTGTTATCTGCAGTTTTAGCTTTTCTAATGAAGGTGAGGCATTGTTGAATAAATTGTTTCATATTGCATTTTTGTCTTGCTTTATTATTTCATAATGTGAGTGGAGACAGCATTGTTTGGACAGTGTACCACAGTCCACTATGCATTTATAAATGTTGAATAGAATCATATACTTTAGATTAACAGCTGCAAAAATGTTTGTAATGACTAACAATACATGAATGATATATAATCATTGTTGTGTCATTTACAAATGCAAATAAATGATTTGTTAATGATGTTCAGAAATAAGTGGTGGCTTATAAATGACTTCTAACCACTCGTTGTAATAAAGCGTTACCTTTAAGTGGGATGTTGGAACATTTACAGTCCTGTTTTCCATATTCAATCTGTACATACAAATATTACATTATGAGCTGGAGATAAAAGTGAGTTGGATTAAAGCTGGACTGTGTTATGAAAGCTGTGATCTTACAGACTGCAGTCATAACAAAGACAGGAAGGAATGAGTACATTGTAGAAAAATTCAGTGGGAACATACAGTAAACACAAACAGGTGACACACGTTGAATGGTTTGTTTATGACCTGAATGTGTTGTGAAGCTGCAGTTTCAGCCTCACTGATGTTTCAGACTTCACACTGTACCACGTTTCACTTCTTCAAAAGACATCAGAGCCAGAATGATGGAGCACCTGGAGAGAGGGTGGCTGTCGCAGCTGTTTCTAGTCAATCATGAGCTTCTTGAGGGAGTCGAGATACGCTGGGATGAGGGAGCTGACAGACTCGTTGTCGTCGTTGAGGATCTTCTCCCCTCTGCCCTCTGAGCCCACGGAGCTGGGTGACCTGACCAGGCCGGGGTACGGAGTGCTGTAACCCTGGTAGAGCACAGACATACCTCAGCGTCATTATCACTGTTTTTCTTTTGTTATTCTATCAAAACCCTGCAGAGTTACAGGGGATTTTTGTGATTATTTGTAGCAAAAATCTTTCTTTATTTCTCTTTTTTCAAAAATTTTGTAATTTTGCAGTAAAACTGCAAAAAAAAATGTTTTCATTGTTTACGCTTAATTTAAAATGGACCCATTTAATTTTGAGGTATGCTTCAATTTCCTCTTTTTGTTTAATTCTTTTGACTAAAATCCAATCTAATATGAAGTATGATATACAGCATAAGGAATGCTAATAAAGAACATGATAATTACATACGACCATAGGATAACAAGACTCTACAGTCATGATAGCAGCTCTATGAGGCTGTTCTTGTGATGCTTTGAGCTAAATGCTAACATCAGCTTGCTAACATGTTCACAATGACAATGCTAACATGTTAATTATTAGCAGGTTTAATGTTTACCACGTTCACCATCTTAGTTTAGCGTGTTAGCATGCTAATGTTTGCTAATTAGCACTAAACCCAAAGTACAACTGAGGCTGATGGGAGTCTCATTACTTTAGCAGGTATTTGCTCATAAACTGAAGTACTGGACAAATATACGTTTTGACCTGATGATGGCGCTAGAGGAAGCGTTAAAGCATCACCATTACAATTCATCCTGACATGAACGTGTGTACCAAATCATGGCAATCCGTATAGTTGTGGAGAAATTTCACTGAAAACAGAAATGTCCGTAAGTCTAGTAACTCTCTTTGTTTCTGTACATAAAAAGATGTGGCTCAAAGATCCACATGAATTCACTCTGGCTTGATTCTACTCATCAGGAAATACATTTTCAACTCTGCATCAATACCGTTCAGCACCAGTAAGTGAAATCAATTAATTTCAATATATTTTGTGATTCTAAAACTATACTATAATTTCATTTAAAATGTAGCAATTTATGATTGAGGTATGCTTGACTTTCCTATAAACTGAAAATATAAACTTAAACATATTACAGTATATGGGTTGCAGGTATAGTACTGAACCTTTTCCATCTGCAGGAATTAAATAAGACTATGAAAGTGGTTTGTTAATTGTATAAGGTACACTGGATAAGATAAAGGATAACTACAATTAAAGGATGAAAATCACTTATTTGATACAGCCAACTAACTCCTGGAGGGTTAGCACTACATTTAACTATTGAGCACATTTGTCCCAACAGAATCCCAAAATCTTATTTCAAGTCACCAGCTGATGGTCTTTGATGGATGCCAGCAAGTAGTCACTTACAGAGGAGTATCCCTTGCCGAAGCTGCCTCTGTTCTTGGTCCTGATCTTGGTGAGCGCTGACTCAGCAATGTCAGCTCGCTCCTCAGCGTCATCCAGCTCATGGACGGTCTTCCTGTACTTCGCCAAGTTCATGTTAGCTTGTTCCTCCTGCGGTGACAACAGTGTGTGTTTGATTAAAGCAGACAGGAATATCATCAAGTGACATGTGCATGTGTGTGTCAGACAGGTTTTGAGTAAGTAAGAGGGCGAGGTGACGTACAGCCTCCTCCACTTGTCTCTTGTAGGCCTTCATCTTGTTCTGCAGCCTCTCCACCAGCTCCTGCATCCTCTGCTGGTTCTTCTGGTCCTCCTCCGACTGAAACAGCAGCTCCTTCAGCCGACGCTCGTTCTTCCGCAGCGTCTTCACCGTCTCAGCGTGCCGCTTCTGCTCCGAGTCCAGCTCCAGCTCCAGCTCCTTCACCTGCACACAGACATGCGACAGGGACTTTACCTCTGGTTGTTCAGCAAATGTTACTTCATGTGTGTATGAGGGGTTTACACTCGTGAGGACACGTTGTTTTTTCAGAACCGTTCTTCATGTTCTTAAAACTTTCAAAATGAAACTATGCTCGTTGCTATCAGTGTTCTACCCTATAAAAATGATCCTACAAGTCATTCCACATAGATATATTTTTCTTAAAGGAAGTGATCAAATCTGCCAACAGGGTCAGAAAATCCTTCACATTGCAAAACAAACTTAAAGTGAAGGTTGGATTCCCAGTAAGGCTCAGGCTCATAAAATTCTGTATCCTACAGCACTCGAGTCTCATTTGATGTCTCATTAGATGTCTCATTAGATGTCTGCTTAGATCATCTCTGTGTTTCATACTCTGCAGCACCGCTTTGTAACGCCGACTTTCTGTTATAAATTTGTAGTCTCCAAGCTGATGACATCATCAGGGTTAGTTTCTCAGACTTCCAGACACACAGAAATGATACAAGTGTTTTCACAGAGGTGGGATTCCTCATGACTAGTGAACTGACATTTGTGTGTAAAAATTGGTGCCCCTTGAGTGCCCCTTTAACGATTCCTTCAGCGTTGGACAGGACAAATAAGACCATGACAATCTTGTTTGAGTCTTACCATTAGCTTCAAGTAAAATATAAAGTTTGTCCTTAAGATGGCACTAAAGGTCAGTGGGCCATTAAAGCAGGAATATCCTGTTTCCAGACCCCAGGGGCCCCAAAGGCCTCAGATTCACAGGGTTGCAATTACAGTAGTTTGTGGTAATTTGATTAATTGCAAATTTATTGGTAATAGTTTGTTTGGTAATATACTTAAGTACAACATGAGAGCCTTAAGATGGCTCCTGCATTAAAATTATGTCTTGTCTTGTGTGGCCCTCTGTCAAAATCTTCTGTTAATTTCCGGTATGTATTATTCAGTATCAGTTGATATTTCATTGCTTCATATTCTTCAATAAGTTTGTGTTTAATCAAGCCTCCATAAACTGACTGACACGACACAAACAAGCAGGTGGGTACTATTCCAGCTGACCTAGTTGACACTCAAAGGTAAACTATGGTTTTCTGTAGTGATAACGTTTTATTGACCGAAGTAATGAGCTGAGCTCTCGGAATGAGGCGACACTGATTAAAAGAGGTCCAGCGGGGCAACCAACATGAGCAGTCAGACAATTTTTAAAACAAACCAACAGTTTAGCTACCACTTGTTACCACTATGTTAAGAAAACCCGAGGGTCAACACACCTGTAATGCTGCTAATAATCCCTTCTTGTACACTTTGTGTGCTCAACTACGGAAAATATGGTAGGTGATAAAGTTGAAGTCTGTAAATTCTGAAGGATGTTTACAAAGCAGAGTTTGGGTGATAATGTTACTATCTGCCTTTGTTGTCTCTTCCAAAGAAGTTTGGCTAACCAGGAGGTTTGTTAACAACCTGTCTGACTGCCTGCTCCTCTTTCTTGCCTCTCACCTCCAAATGATCAAAACATACTGTAAGGTTACCCTTTTAGTACTCTTATTACTTATTTTAGGGTAACAAATATATTGAAGTATTTGAAGCTAAAATTCAGTAAAGGAGAAACAAATGTGTTTTCCTTTTTCTATTTATATTTTTGTGTATAAGTGGAAATTTTGGCCTAATAGAAAAAGTAAAGGTCAGCGGGGTCAACAACATCATGAATAATCATGCCAGGTTTCACGGTAATCAGGCCAGTAGATGTCAAAATGTGTTGACAAACCAGACGGACTGACATCTTAGTGACCCTGTACCTTTCCCTCCAGCTTCTGGATGATCTTCTTGCCTCCTTTCAGAGCCATCTGCTCGGCCTCGTCCAGCCTGCCGCTCATGTCTTTGATCTGAGCCTCCAGACCTTTCTTCACTCTCTCCAGGTGGAGTGTGTGCTCCTGCTCCAGACGCAGCTCCTCCCCCACTCGCGCCAACTGAAAGAATTACACCATCCATTTAGAATACATTATTTCAAATAACTGAGCATGTGTTAAATCTCTGCTACTGTAACATCTCAATTCACCACAGCTGTCTTTTACCTCACAGCTGGCCTTCTTGGCCTTGTCTGTGGATCCTCTCAGCTCTCCTTGTAGCTCCTCGTGCTCCTGCTGCAGAGTCTGGAGATCCACCTCTAGCTTCCTCCTCCCACTCAGAGCCGACTGGAACTGAACACACGAGAGAAAGTCGTCAGTCTACATTTGATTTTTAGCTAATACCTAATCGACCAAACAAAAGAGAAGATATGTATCACCTGGTTGTTGAGGTCGCTGTATTTCTCGTTGGCCTCCTGCAGCTCAGTCTCCAGGGCCTTGCGGGCCCTCTCTGCGCTCTCCAGAGCTGAACGAGTCTCTTCCCCCTCACTGACCAATAGAGCGCAGCGTCGTTCCATGGCCGCCTGCTCCTCCCTGCTCTCCTCGTGGCTCCGTACCTCCTCCTCCAATTGAGCCTGCAGCTCCTGGGAGAGGGGACAGTACTTCTGTGAGCAAGTGTCCTAGGAAAGCAGACCATTTCAAACCCCTGCTGTAAAAAAACATCTTATCATCAGACCTTAATCTGCTGCTGCATCTTCTTGCTGTTCTTGCTGAGCTCTGCATTGTTCTTGGTGAGCAGGTCCACCTGCAGCTCCAGCTCGTTGATGTCAGCCTCCAGTTTCTTCTTCAGCTTCAGTCCCTCTGCTCTGCCTTTCACCTCCACATCCAGACTGGCCTGCAGGGACTCCAGCGCCCTCTGGTGGCTTTTTCTGACAGAGGAGGAGAGGGAGGGATTGACAAAAGAGGTATTACAAAGATGAACTGTAGTGTATCGCTGCAGAGGCAGTAAAGCAGGGTTTGAAGAGAAGAAGAGTTTAATGAGACAGACCTTACCTCTAAAGATAATGTACTATGGCTTTGTTGAAGGAACAAAGGGAGATAAAGGACAGGATGAAAAACAATCAGAGTTAGAGAATTACAGAGCCTTAGTGCTGTAGGTCATAATAATAATAGTTTATTTATAGAGCACTTTCCAAGCAAGACACACAAAATGCTTTTAAGAATTAGGAAAATAAGTCAATGACAGGATGTAAGCAGCATTAAAACAGGCACATACGGTAACAAGCAGTATACAAATAAACCACAGACTAAAACTGAGTAAACTCACATTAAAAAAACAAACATAAATAAATAAATAAATACACTATGTTAATAATATATGTACATAAGCTATGTAAAAGGCCATCTTATCGTAAAAGAAAGAAAGTGAATTCATTCTTAAGAAATGCCATTCTGGTTTTAAAGGAACAGTTTGACATATTGGGAAATACACTCATTTGCCGTCTTGCTGAGAGTTAGATGAGAAGATCGATACCACTCTCGTATCTGTCCGTTAGATGTGAGATTACAGCCAGCAGCTGGTTAGCTTAGCTTAGCATAGAGAGCAGAAACAGGAGGAAACAGTTAACAAAACAAAGCTCACTAATTAACATGTTGTATTTTGTTTGTTTCATTTGTGCAGGACTCTTTCTTGGCTGGGTGCAGTGCGGTCACTGTGAGGTTGACTGGCAACCAGCGGAGGTTCTAGAAAGTAACTCCGCTTTGCCAAGAAATAGTACCACACATTGCCCCAGGAAAACCCCAACTTATGTTTTTTTCACATCAGTCTTTGTAGGGATGAAACAAATGACAAATAACACGTTAATTGGTGAGCTTCAGAGGTGTTTGAAGGTGGATTTTGTTACCAGGCTAGCTGTTTTGTCCTGTTTCTGTATTTATGCTAAGCTAAGCTAATCAGCTCCCTTATTCATATCAAAAAATATGGAAAAATATGAGAGTGGCATCAAGGAGCCAATACAGCAAAAGTTTGATCGCCTTTCATTTTTTAATTTGGAACAGTTACGAGACTGAGCCACAGTCAAAAATAGTACCCAGATTTTTAGTGGTTCAGGGCAGATGATCAGGACCTGTGTCTTGTCTAACTGTATATGTGTGCAGCAGTGGAAAGAGATGTGGTGGCGGATGATATGTGATATGAGGGAAATGATTGAGAGGAAACTGAGGTACCTAGCAGCTTCCATCTCTTCCTCCTTCTCCTGAAGTCTGCGCTCCAGGTCTCCTTTAGCCTGAGACAACTCCAGCTGCAGCCTCAGCACCTTGGTCTCCTCAGCCTGGAAGAAAGGAAGGAAGGAAGCAACAAGACAAGGGAGATTTGAGTGTAGAGTTATCCTAACTATATTAAATTATAACTGAATTAAATGAAAGATGAAGCACATACAGCAGCATATACTGACAACACAATACGCTCCAAATATCACAGCTAACAGGCAGATTTGCTGAAGCTTCGTACCTCCAAAGCTGCCTCAGACTCTTCCAGTGAGGCCTGTAACTCTTCTTTCTCCATCTCAATCTTCTTCTTTGCTTTCTGGAGCTCATGAACACTTTTACCTCCATCTGAGAGCTGGTCTGTAAGGTCGGCTATCTCCTCTGTCAGACAAAGAAAAGCCACATACAAGTCTAATCAAACCGTGGTTACTATTAGCTACCATGACTGAGAGCCTCTTAAAGGAGGAATAGTTTGACATTTTAGAAAATATGCTAATTCGTTTTTGTTGCGAGTTGTTTGTTGAGATGAGAAGATTGATACTCTCATGTCTGTGTGTTAGCAGTGTGAAGCTAGAGCCAGGAGGCTATTAGTTTAGCTTAGCATAAAGGCTGAAAGCAGGGCGAAACAGCTAGCCTGGCTCTGTTCGAAATTCAAAAACTGGAGCCAGGAGGCTATTAGCTTAGCTTATCTAAGCTTAGTTTAGCATAAAGACTAGAAACAGGGAGTAAGAGCTAGCATGACCCTGTCCAAAGTTTAAAATGACTACGACTACCAGCACCTCTAAAGCTCACTAATTAGCACATGTCCCTTGTTTTTTAATCTCTACACAAAAAGAAATGTAAAACCAAAAGTTTTTTGTTCAGTTACATGCTGCAACTATTTCTGGACAAGCAAATGAGATGCAACGTGATAATGAGCTTTAGGGGTGTTGGTAGTCGTAGTCCCTCTTAACTTTGGACAGAGTCATGCTAGCTGTTACTCCCTGTTTCCAGTCTTTATGCTAAGCTAAGCTAAGCTAATAGCCTCCTGGCTCCACTTCTGTAGTTAACGACAGATATGAACATGGTTATCTTCTTGTGTGACTCTCAGCAAGAAAAAACGTGTTTTCCCAAAATGTCAAACTATTCCTTAAAACCCGCGAGGAGCATCAGCCCTCCACCTCACATGTGTATTCTCATACCCTGGTAGGCCTTGTTCTCCCTGCGTGAGGCCTCCAGCTGCTCCAGAGACTCTTCATGGGCTGTCTTGAGTTTGAAGAGCTCGCTGGCGTGCTGCCTGCTCTCCTTCTGGCAGCCTTCCACCTCGGCCACCAGCTCCTCGCACTTCTGCTTCCAGTCTCCGAGCTGCTTCTCCAGGATCCGCTGCTTCTTATCCAGAGCCTGACCGCAGCTGCTGGCCTGGGACAGGGAACATTATGCTCAAAGATGACAGCGAAGGAGTTCATGGCACTGCACTCATGCAACACGTCTCCTGCTCTACCTTCTCCAGGTCCATGCAGAGCTCCTCCACCTCTCCCTGCAACCTCTGTTTGGTTTTCTCCAGTGAGGAACATTTAGCTTGGGTGGCTTCCACAGCTTCTTCAGCCTCCTGAAGCCTGGCTGCCAGCTTCTTCCTGTGACACACACATTAGTTGGACCACTGAGATACATTCAAAGTGTCAAATGTGACTGCTGACTGCCAGTATCAACACAACGCACTTGGTGTCCTCCAGCTCGTCGGCGTGCTGGATGGCGTCGGACTCGTGTTTGGTCCTCCAGTGCGTCACCTCGCTGTTGAGTTTGGAGACGAGACGCTGCAGCTCCTGCTTGCTCTCCTGCTCCTCCTCCAGCTGCTCCTTCAGCACCTCGCACTCCTGCCGCACCGAGCTCAGACTGCTGCTGACCGCCTGCTTACACTGGCAGCAACACCAGAGAGACACATTTGAGTGGGAGAGCAAGCACATTATAGGCAAGGGATTTTTTTTTCATTCATTTGCATACTGGATATTTTATTGTTCAGACTTCCATACTGAGTTCAAAACACACACACACACACACACACACACACACACAGAGACACACACTGACCTTGACCTCCTCGTCCAGTTGTTTCTTCAGTTCCTCCAGCTGGGATTGGAGCAGAGTCTTGGAGCGGTTCAGCTGGCTGGCTCTGCTCTCTGCCTCCTCCATCTGTCGTCCCACGTCCGCATTATCAGCTGACGAACACACAAGAACCCTGATTATTGACACACTGTAGCATGCAGTAGGTGTTAAGCACTGTGCACATGCCAGGTTCTGTAGCGGTACACAAAATATCAAGGTAAATAGCAAGGACTAAACAGAGCATCAATGTCTCATCTGCCAGTAAATTACAATCATATCTGTGTCTGTTGCAATGCACTGTGGTGAATAAATGAACAGATTTTGTTGCTGTTGCAAACAAGATAAAAGTAACATCATCACAGCTATAAGACCTTATTGTTTCATTATTAATAGTTATGATAACAGTGTATTCTACTAACAGACAGAAAAGAAAATCGAGAATACTTCTGAAGATTTGAAATTGAGTTGTCAGGGGCCATAAAAAATGCAAAAGATGGCAAAACCTTGGCTCAGACAGTAAAGAAACTGTACGTGAATGAGTCAGACTTAAACAAATAGGATCTTAAGACAGGCTATAAATACCTCAGAACATGAGGAGAACATGTAACAGTTGCACGGTACCTGTGAGTCTGTTCTTGGCCACACTGAGCTCAGTCAGGGCCCTCTGTAGGTCGTCTCCTCTCCTGGTGGCGTCCGACAGCTGCTCCTCCAGCTTCTTCATCTGGCTTTCTGAGGACGTCTGCGACACAACGCAAACACACCAGCACACATTATGTTACACTCATGAGCCTGACGTTACTGGCTACTTAAAAATGAATGAAAACCTCAGTGCATGCGGCCTAACTTCCTGACCTTGGCTTTCTGCAGGCTGTCCAGAGAAGCGGCCAGCTCGTCCACCTCCATCCTCAGGTTCTGCTTCTCCTTCTCCAGCTTGGCCCTGACCCGCTGCAGAGCCTCACACTGCTCGCTCAGCTCTGCCATGGAATCACTGTGCCGTTTCCTCAGAGACGCAGCCAGCGCTTCTGACTGGACAGAGGACTCCTCCAGGTCTCGCCTCAGACGCTGCAGCTCAGCCTCTCGCTTCTTGTTCACCTCCATCTGTCAATCACACGCTAGATATTATTCATATGGAAGGGTCAGTGCTACAATGCATGGGGCAGAGTTCGGAAACTCTTGGGGCTAAGTCTTCAGCAGCTTCACAGATTAATTAATTAATTAATATAATGCAAATATATGAAATATGCTCATTTGTTTTCTTGCTGTGAGATATCTAATAACTGTCTGTTAAATAAGAAGCTGGAGCCAGGAGACGGTTAGCTTAGCTTAGCATAAAGACTGGAAAGAGGGAGAAACAGCAAGCCTGGCTCTGTCCAAAGACAACAAAATCTGCCTTCCAGCACCTCTAAAACTCACTAGTTAACATGCTTACGGGGGGTTATCTGCTGGACTATTTCTTGGCTCGGAAAAGTGACTTCATGGAGTCTTGTCATCACCATGAAGATGCCAGGCAACCAATGGAGACTCCAGGAAGTCACTGAGACCGGCCAAGAAATCATTCCAGCACGTAACCCCCTGCAAAAACCCAATTTATCTGTTTTCACACTTCAGTTTTGTACAGCTTAAAAAAACAAGATACAACATGTTAATTAGTGAGCTTTAGAAGTGCTGGCAGGCGGACAGAGCCAGGCTAGCTGTTTCCCCCCTTTCAAGACTTTATCCTAAGCAAGTGGTATAAATCTTCTCATATAATTTTCAGCAAGAAAACATGTAGCGTTTAATCAAAATCTAGAGCAGCCTTGAAAAATGTAATGATACAAAGTGTGTGCATATGTCTGGTAGAATGTATATAGTTTACCTGTGAGGCGGTGACCCCTCCTGCTTCCTCCAATCGGTCAGTGAGATCATCCAGTTCTCTGGTTAGATCTGCTCTCTGCTTCTCAACCTGCCAAAAAACAGAGCAGTTCAAGAATGCTGATAAACAACTTGATACTAAATGATCAGAATTATTTCATTATTATTCAATATTACGCTGAGCTAAACCATTACATTTTCTGTCATGGTACAGACAGACATGGTATACATGATCACAAATTATCCAGGAGTGGACTCATCCTCTATCTGGAGTCACACTAATGTATATTCCAACTCCACCAGAGAGCAAGTTATAGTATAGTGATAAGTAAGTCCTTTGGTAAGAAGTGAGTGAAAAGCCTGCATCTAGACATTCATTAACATCCATGAGTTCAGAATTCCTCCGTCAAATAAATGTGTTGATGAACACTGCATTAAACTACAAGCAGAAGACTTCATCTGTTCTGGCCCTAAACCAGTCCCACCTCCTAGGACAGGATATTTAACCACCAGGGGATCCGTATGATTGACAGCCCACAAGGGGAAGTGATCTTTCCTGAGGTCAGAAGTCAGGAGAGTAGCTGGTATCCAATCAGAGCAATACAGAGGTTAGCTGCTGTCACACAGTCCAAATATTATCTGTGAACTCCTGTTTCCTGTGTAAGTCATCCCCTAAACACCCAATAAAGTCATGCCATGTGACTTTTAGTCTTGCTTTTGTTGATGCCAGATTTTTGATATATTTTATATAGAGGATTTAGCAAGCTGTTAATGGCCCTTAAAGCTGCATTAATTGATTTTTTGGCTACTTGAGAGCACTTTAACAAGCTATAAACACCAGATTAAGATATTATCACCTTATAAAGATGGCTAACATGCTAGCAAACAGATTCCTATTGATACATGCAGCATACACGGCACAAGATTGCATTCATGTGAAGGCGTGTCCCAAGCCACCTGATAAATGTAAGTCCAAAGTTACTAATGTGGCTTGTTTCCAAACCATTGCCGGTTTACACATCTAGCAGACACGGAGCAACATTAACTTTCACTGTAAGTCATGTTTGGGCCCACCTGACAAGTGTAAGTTCAAACTTCACTCTACCTTTAGCTCTGTTTTGGTCTCCACCAACTCCTGAGAAAAATATCTGGCTCTTTAGCTCTTTAGCCACACACATATATGTATGGATCACACTCAAAATGCACCAGTATAATAAAATGTAACACCAGTAGAAGATACAGTATAATAACATTTGATACCTTACATCAAAAGAAATACAAAATACATTTGTTGCATATAAATGCAAAAGAAATAAAATATATGAAGCTTCAGAAATGCTAATGTATGAATGATAAACCCCTTAGCAAAGTCGTCAGAGAGAGCCTTCTCACGCATGGTACAGCACACATGGAGAGAGTTTATAATGCTGGGCCATTACACGCACAAACAGCCAGCGCTCTGTAGTTAAAAGCACTTGTTGTTTTTACACCGATCTTTTACAGCTGCTTTAAAGACAGCCGTAGATGTTGAGACTGGTCTGTAAAAGCTGGAGTCTCAGGCCTCCCTGATAGCAGCAATGAGCCACAGCCGTCAACACACCTCAGGCAGAACAAGGGAAAACAGATGATACTCACTGGGGGCCTCCTCTTCCCCCCCCACCTCCAGCTCACTCCAAAAACCTGTGGTCCACCAGCTCATCCCCCCTACCGGCCTCACCCTCTGTGTCTACAACCTGGCTCTGTGTAGAGGGTTCGCACCAAGCACTCAGCTCACTCATCGCTCTCCTCTGCACTACTGACTGAGTCAACAGCTCCTCCGGATCAGCGCCACCCAACACCACTCACTGCCATTCACATGCTAATGGAGGGTCAGTGCTCCCAAAGTCTCCGGCTGGAGAGGGGAGATTCATCTTCGTTTGCACAAGAGCGTGAAGGAGTAGGAGTGTGTCTCTGTTCAGACTGTGCATACATGCCGGTGTGTGTTTGCATATGTGCTCTCTAGTATCCATCCACGTCCTCGGCCTCCAGTATGATGGAGGTTCTTTCCTGACCACAGCTACATGAAAACAGAATTTCGTCTATGCTATCCCAGGTTTATTTACCATTAAGTTGGGTTAAAGTATCCTACCTTGTAATGAATGTGAAGGTATATCAGCAATGTCCATAACAATTGTCCATTAAGCTGCATGTACACACAACTACTGTGCTGACAGTAGATCAAAGCTTATCCTGGAACATCTAAATCTAATGGTGGTGTACAACAAACAGTTCGGTGTAACTATAGCTAAGTTTGTGTGACTTTAATGTTCATTTTTCACCTCTAAATGAGTGGTTTACATAATGATCCAATATCTCAGGAGTGAAGCTGTTAAGTAAAATGTCCCCATATCTGATATAAATGATGGCCAAAGCTAACAAATAAGACCCAGGTAGTAAAACACTTTATTTATCCT
>NTHP01000290.1:549010-559950 GCA_003416845.1 Oplegnathus fasciatus | reverse complement strand
CTGTTGGATTTTGTAATGTGAGTTTTCAAAGTTGTAAGAAACAAAATTGCATTCAACTCCATTGTATTGGGTTAGAGGAAGGTATAAATAAAAACCCAAACTATTTGCATGGCTAGATACTCCGTTTCCAGCAGCAGCAGGAAGCTGTTTTCAGTGAAAGAGCAGCTAAAGAGCCAGACATTTTTCTCAAGAGTTGTTGGAGCTCAAAACAGAGCCATTCATCAGGTCACCAGAAACGTGACTCAGCAGCTGTTTGCTAACACATTAGCCATATCAACTTTACAAACCACAACATGTCAAATGTGCTACTTTTGTTGTGGAGTTGTGGAGTTCAGCCCACAAAAAAAGATGAATGCAGCTTTAAACTTGAATTAATCTTCTTTTTTTTGGACACTTGATGACAATGGAACAAGCTGTTCACAAAACACTGACATATAATCACCTTATAAAGTTATATAAATATGGTGAATGCGTTAGCAAACAGTTGCCTGTTTACACACCCAGCGGCCATGTTTCTGGCCACCTGATGAATGTGAGTCTAATGTTTACTCTCCTTTTAGCTGGTTTTGTCTCCACAAGCTCCTGAGGGAAATATCTGGCTCTTTAGCAACTAGAGGTTCCACTTTATATAATGTTTATATAATGCTAGATGCTAACTTTGTCTGTCTGCAGTCTGGTGCTGGGCAGGTAGCGTACAATTGGTACAAACAGCTGTCTGCTGTGGCTCGTGAGACTGAATCAAAACAGTAAACCCAAAACAATGAGATAAGAAGCTGAAAAGCTCAGTAGAGCTGAGGGGAACTGCAGACTTGGGTGATAGGTCTCTGTGGGTTTGTCACTAGTGACCCCTGTCACATTACTCATTGTCATTTGACCCATTGTTCACATAAAAAATTGAATTAGTGCAGCTTTAAAGTTCATCTTTAGTATGGGCTTCAATGGAGACTTTTAGTGTCACCCAATTGATGTCATATCTGTCTTTGTCTTAAAGATTACATACTGGTTGAATGCTATGTGTGTTTTTTATGTGTGTGTGTGCGTGTGTGTGTTTCTGAGTGAGTGAGAACACTCCACTGTACATATACTGTATGCGTGTGTGAGAGCGGCTGGCATTCCAGTTGGGAGAAGATCCCGTGGAAAATAGTGCTGTCTGTCAGCCTCTATCTCCTGATGATATCTCCCCTGTGTGACCTGAGGAGCAGAGTCTAACAATAGTGAGCCTGTCTGCAGCAGAGGTATGCTGTATTTGAGCTCCTCTGAAGACGCAGCCTGCGGAACAGATAAAGACCTGCATGTCTCTGCCTGCCTCTTTCACCGCTCTGTGGCTTTGGAGACTGGTGGGGTGGGGGGAGACCCAGCTAGCACCATTAGAAATACCACCCAGAGTGGGGAGAAGTGTGCAAAACACGCCCTCGGGCCCGCTGTCACTCTATTCAACACTCTGGGTGAAATATGTACCCTTACATTTCTGCCTTTACCTACTGTAACATGGAAACTGCAGGCAGGTCTTAAGAGGGGCAACCAGGCTCTGTGGCTTAAACACACACACAGTTTAAGAGCGTCTTGTTTGAAACAACAAGCACTTAAAGCACCCACCTCGGTAGATTATCTTTATATGAACCAGGCATGCTGTTTTGAAACCATTTTACATTACAAAGAAGATGTCTTGGAAACTTTGCTGCGGTGAAAAGGAAGGTGGAAAAAATGTCCTGTTCTTCCGATTTGCTTCTAGGAGCAAGGCAAAAGGATTACAAGAAACAGAAGGTGCACTGATGTGTGTGTGCATGTGTGTGTGTAAGGGATAGAGAAAGATTGGGTAGAATAAGAAATAAGAAAGAGGAAAAAGGATGTTGGGGTCCCTCTACGCCTCTGGGGTTGCCCTGTATGTTAATCAGAAACACAAGGTCCTTCCCCCCCGAGTTTATTATCACAGGTGCAGATAGTTTGGGGTGACCAGAGGCGCAGCACCAACACACGTACCCCCCCGGCTGCCAACAGATCAGCAATCTTTTTTCTGTTTTTTCCTCTCTTTTAATGTTCCCTCCAATCCACAAACTCTCAGCACCACAGGCCCGAATGTTACAGCGGAGCCAGGCTCATCCCAGAGCTGCCTGGCATCTTCGTATCTGCGCTGCAGCCTGACAGACAGATTTAGGGCTCATCTGCTCTTTGTTTCATTTATGGAGCGGGGAGATGTTATACAGTGCCTTGTAGTTGTGTACCATACCTTGGCTCTCATGGCCCGCTCGGCTTCCAGCTCCTCCTCCAGCTCCTCAATACGAGCCTAAAGAGAGAAAAAAATGTTGAAATGGATTTCAGTGAAACGGCAAAAAGAATAACAGTCTGCTTTCACTAAAGTATAAAATATGACTAGGATATCTGAAGCTGAGCTGTTATCCTCTGGTTTCAGAGTGCCTATATCATTCTGACAGAGAACAAATGGGGCGTCACCTCTGCAGAGTGTTTGCTATTTCAGGGCAGCACTTGTGTGTGGTGAGGCCGTTTCATACACTCTGCTTTCTCTGGGGATTTGGCATGCCTCTGGCTTTTTCCTCAGGTAGCAATTTAGAGCAAGAATGTCTGGAGTCACCATCATTATCTGTATTCTGACCCAGGGCTGGGTCTGCTATGTCCGGTCAGCAAGACGAAAACGCATCGGTGCCATTTTCATGACATTCTAGGAATTTGTGTTATGTTTTTGTTTTCTCTTGGTTTCACAGTCCTGCCTGGAAGTCAGTGATGCTTTTCCCAAGCAGCATCAAAGACTGAATATACAGTGTAGTTATTAAAATGATTAATGGTCATTTTATCTAATTCATTACACACTAAGTCTGTGTTATATATTTTGTAATCTGTGTTTTATGTTCTACATGGTGCTGCTATCTTGACCACTCCTGTAAAAGAGATTTGAAATCTCAGTGAGTTCATATTCTGGTTAAATAAAGTTATATATATTATAGATATTAACATCACGAAGGTTAAATAACAACATTTTAGTAATATGTTTAACACAAAAAACGGTTTATACACATGTGCAAATCATTCACACGTGTTTAAAACTACTGAAGACATGTTATATATGATACCAACTATGTTACACATACATACATGTACAGCTGTGTTATAATGAGTTATTAAGGTGTTATTAACTGTTTATACACGATTATAGATGCTTTACAGTTGGAGTAATAGTTGTTGACAAATATGTTAAGAAACACTTAATAAAGTCCTTTTATCTGCTTACAGCCACTTTATACCATGTGATAAACCATCCATGAACTGTCTATGCATTGCTTACAGTATAAATGCCAAACAGGGGTATCATAATAAAGTTTTACCAATATTTTTGTAAACCCAAAACCAAATGAGAAATACATTATTTTCAGGCTTGCAAGTCTACGAAATTTTAATGACATTTTTTTTATTTTGTCCGTGGGTAACAAAAACACACCGGTGCTAGTTACAATAAAACTACTGGTTACAGTCAATGGTGGAATGTAACTAAGTACATTTGCTCACGTGCTACTACATTTATTTGACAGTTATAGTAACTAGTTACTATACAAGTTAGAACATATGATCAGTTTTTAAAATATGATGCATTGTTATAGATTGGACTAACGAACAAGATTTGATCAATTCAGGGCTTTTACTTGTATTGGAGTATTTTCACATTTTGGCACTGCTACTTTTAAGTGAAGGATGTGAATAATTCCTCCTCCACCAGCTCCAATATTATTCCAGTATCCAATATAACCATTTGTGTGCACTTTAAGTGTGACTTAAAGTTACTAATATTATTTTATTCTGCTCCAACAGTCAAAACAATCAGAATGATCTAACATAAATAAATCACTCACAGCACATTTCGGTTCCACTAATCTCATGCCAAAGCCGCGTTTTGTGCTGCTAATAAAAATTTATTGCTAGTTTCCCAACTTGGTTGCATCCTTCCAAGTTGTGTCATGTTCTGTGCTATCTCCAGCTTCTATCTATGTCTCAATGTCAGGAAGTGTGTCTGACATGGCATGTAGCCCAGAGCCATTCACAGCAACAACACCTACAGTACACTCACTGATGCGGTGAAAGCCACTCACTGGCTACACGGCACCCAAAGATTAACACACATGGGTAGGGAATTATCTTGCTGCTGTACCATCTTTGTTTCATTATTAATGCAAGAGGAGTTAGTCTAAAATATTCTTAGAAATGTCCCAAAAGTGGGGTCAGACGTGTCATAGCCTCATGCAAAAAATAACACATAAAGACATGAACTTGTCCTACTTTTTTCAACAGCATTTTTAAAAGATAACCATTAACAGAAAGACAGAAAAAGTTCAATAAAAACTCACATGCCAGCGTAGGACATCTGCAGAGAGAACAGCCATGGTGAGGCAGCAGCAGCCCAACTGACTGACTGACTGTCCCACACACACACACACACACACACTCAAACACACACACAGCTTCACTGTTGATCCCCTCCGGCATTTTACTGTCCACACCCCCTTATGCATGCACAGCCTTTTTCTGTCTCTCACAGTTCCCCACTCACAGATCTGTTTCTTGTTAAATTCCTACTTTCCACAGCCTCAAACCAGCCTCAAAATAAATATTGTGGCTCTAATACAATTGTAGAAAACATAGTATACTAACAGTGTTAAGATGTCTGAGCCAGACTGCATGGATAAACGCAATTTGGACCTCTTATCTGTGGCAGAAAGAGTTTAGACATTGATTTTGTGCACTTTTCTAAGTGAAATTTATTCTATTCTAAATTATCCCACACCAGCCTCTCCACTTAGGAGCACTCTTGGAGTCGTGTGGGGAAATAACAAAATTAGCCCATTATTGCTGAGAATGGTTGCAGGGTTTGATCTCCATAATTGTATGTGCTTAAAGTTTTAACTTTCTTTTTTTCCGCTGCACTCTGAAACCATAATAATTGTCCATAAATTGCAATCAGATGTGGCCTCATAGCTGATGTCTCCTCGCTCGTGTCTGAGGGGATATTCAGCGGCGTGGGCAGTTATATCCTGTGAGATCCCCCCATGTCAGTCGGAGGGGAAAACAAGAGCCAAACAATTGGAAGTCCTGCCTCTGCACCAGACACAGAGCATTTCAGACCCCCTGCTGATGTCAGTCCACCATGCTGTCCACACATGCTCACATAATTCAGGTCCCTGCGATTGGGCTGGAATCTGCTTTGTTCTTTTAAATGCCTTCAGATGGCAGCGCACAGTTTCCAACAGTACAAGTCATGGTTGTTTGATTGGCCGGGTGATGACAGGTGCTGTTGACCTGGTCAAAGCCTTGGACTGCGGGTGATGACGCAGGTCAAATCAACGGTATTAGAAATGACGTGATGCCTGCTCAGCACAGGTGCACATTGTACAAGAGAGATACAGACATTTGAATGAGATCTCACAGCGTAGGAATTCAAGATTTTACTATATTACCTATATGGTCAAATAAAACTAAAGAAAATAGTTTCAAAATCTAGACCAACTGCAGGAAATACATCATTACAATACACTCCCTGATTTGTTACAGATCCCAATACTGTCCCCAAATCCCAAAAGTTTCCTCCCAGGTCACTGTAGTGCACTGTACAGAGACGGAGAGCCGGGAGGAAATTTGGTCAATTAGTGACAGTATTGAGTGCTAGAACAAAAACAGGGAGTATACCTTCAGCTGGTCTTTGTCGTGATTGGCTCCCCTCACCAAAGAATAACTCCAGCCCCAGACCAGTTTGTATTTGTCCTAACACACCTCTGTGAAAGCTCCCTCTCTGATGGTTAACGTTAGCAGAGCAGCAGCCGCTTCAGTACTCCGTCTGTGTGTACACAGGATGCGCTCAGGTAATATTCAGTGTAGGCCAGCCGTGCTTTGGCAGTGCTCAGAGCCCAACACAAAATCACTGTAATTCTTACGCATGGAAGAACATAGACTTGAAGTGTACGAATACGCTTCGCTTCCCTTTACGTGCGTTTAGGACGAGTGAAACGCGAGCCGTTACACCGCCGAGAGACGGACGACTGGAAAACGTGGCTAAAATGGCTCCTGTGTAGACACGCTGTTAGATGAGAAGATTGATACCACTCTGGTGTCTGTGCTTTAAGTATGGGGTGCTGGAGTCCGAAGGTAATTAGCTTAGATTAGCATAAAGACTGCTAGCTGTTTTCTTCTGCCTTTACAGTTCACTAATTAGCATGGTGTGTTAAGCTAAGCTAAGTTAACCATGTCCCAACTCACAGACCTGAGATGGATATAGATCTTCCCATCTCACTCTCGGAAAGAAAATGAATAAGAACTATACCTTTAACTGAACAGATTCAGTCCAAATATTAGTAAGTCCACTCCCACACAGTTGCGAGGTTTTTATTGTAGGGTGGTGCTGGATAAACAATATAAAATGCACTGTTCACTGAATAACATTTTATCTTGGGTACAAACAAAGAACATGTTTGTAGAGACTTTGCTTGCTGCAATATATGCCAGTATCAGTGTTGTGTTTACAGCTTGTTGTGTCAATCCCAAACAGAAAAAAAAAATCAATTAATGCAGCTTTAAAGAGTCGATTCATCCAAATTACAAAAAATAAAAACATATTGAAACAACTTTCTATCAAAGAAATAGTCCCTATAAAAACTGTTCATGGCGTGGATTTTGACGGAGAAAAGGGGGCACTGTTTCTGGAAAGAAATGTTGCGGTTGAATTTATTGCCGTGATTACAAAAAACAAAATTCCATTCATCTCCATTAGTTTGGGGTGAAAGCAGAAGTCTCAGCAACGGATATCTCGAAATCTGGACAAATAAAAGCACAACTACCCGCATGGCTATGTATCACTAAAGGCACTTGAGAAAATATGAAAAGCATCACCTGAATGTTAGACTATAATCACCATTTAGGCACAATCTGATGCGACACCTCGAGGGAAACATCTGGTATAAACCAAACAGACTGCGGGACAAGACTTTATCTTCTCAGGTTGTGATGACCCTTTAAAGCACTGAGTATAACTGCTTTACGACCATGTAATAAAACCACTAAGAGCTGTTGTAAGAAATCAGGACTGCAACCCCCATTACACCCCCTTCGAGCCAACTGCTTTAAATTGCATCACACTAGAGAGGGAGAGGCGGCTTCGTCATTAAAGATAGACAAAGCTATCTCTTTGATTCCACTCAAGTTTGTGGACTTATTCATGTGACCTTTACATCAAAACCAGACGTGAGTGGGCGACAGAAGACATGGGCCGTGCAGTCAGCTGGGTTCCCCATCCACCTGCATCTTTATCAGTAGGAGGAGCAGAAAAGTCCACACACATTCAGGCACACAGGGACACACAGATAAAGGCCTCATTGTGAGATAGGGAGAATGCCAAAGCTACAGTAAATGTGAAAACATGCCCAGCCTCAAAGACACACGGATCGCCTTTCACTCCTCCAATCGGAGACAAAGGCGCTCTTTATTTTTCCTCGTACAAACCTCTGGACGAAACATCAGGCTCCCAGAGGCATCGGCAGAGCGAAGAAGCACCACCTGAACATTGAAGTCACTGTCTCCCAATGTCTCTCGCTCACTTTCTCTTTCTCTCTCACTCTCAGCAGCGTTTCATTCGCTCCACCGAAGGGACAGACACAGACAAAACAAATTATCTGCAACATGCACCAGTGGCTCAGACGTGTTTGATTCTATCTGGATGACACAGTAAGATCCGCAGGGACAGCCTCAATATAAACTTGTCTTTTCAGCGCTCCCTCCAGAGGCAGACTAAACCCCAGAGTAAATAGTGCACTAAAACCAATATAATCCAAACAAATAATGCTGTCCTAATCTTAATTATACAATCATTATGAGCTGCAAGGCCTTTCAAAAGTGTAACCTTGAAGATGGCGTTTTAAATGGCAACATCTTTGGTGGTCACTGCTGTGCTGATTTTCCACTGCACACACCAAAAATTCACTTGTTTATAATCCGTGTGGCCACCGCTGTAACAACTTTTTCCTTACTTTTATTGTGATTTGAGGTTGAGTTAGGTGGCACGCTTTTGTTCCACTGTGAAGGCCACAGTGGTTTTAGTCAATATGCCAGTCACAGTCACTGATAGCTCTGTCAAGCTTTGGATTTCTCCACATGTTGAAGCATTTGTAACTGGGGCTCCAGTGAGAGTGATACTCAGTATAAGAGTTTTGAGGATCCTGTCTGTTTTTTACACCTTTCCAAAACCAAAAACACAAAAAGAGTTGCATATAATTAGTTAACTACATTATTTTGTGACATTACAGGTTAGGTTAGAAAAAAAGTTGTTCCGAACTGACACATCCACTGCTAAAAAGTGTAACACTAGTCCTATATGCTACTGTATCAGAGGGAAGGGTAAAGTTAGCAGCACTCTCCTGGTCTGTACTGGATTTGGTGAAGTTTGCTTGATATACATTTGTCACACATCGGTACATTCTCATAGCTATAACTCCTGTAAAAGTGAAACATATTGTTTAAAAAAAGAACTTATAATACAACATAAATCCACAGTTACCTTTGTGTTGCTTGTCTTGCATATTGTCGCATTTTGCTTTTATCGATAAACCAACTTTTCCACCTCAGCTAAGCGTAAAAACTTTTTTTGCAATATTTCCGAATCATTCCCAATTTTTGGCGTTTCCGCACAGGTTTTTTAATGCATAAAATGGAAAATGTGCATAAAAACATGTGGGCGGAAACCCACCTACTGAGGCTGAATACCTAAACTGTAGGACTGTGCTGTTGCATGATCACAGAAGTACTGCCTTCATTGTGGCTACTCAGCACTCAACAGTTGAAGTTCTTCATAGTAAAGCTTGATTTATGCTTGGATGGTTGATAGCTGTCGTTCCACAAAAAAATCATTCAATTTTGACAGAAAAAGTTGTCACAGGGCACAACTGTCACAGTTGTCACATCTACATAAAACTGTACATCCATGAGTGAACTAGACACCTTTGTCGTGGCAGATTTCTTCTTCCTGTGAAACACGGGTGTAACTAACACCATTAATAACGACTGTGTGTTTCACTGACAGGGCTCTGGTATGCTGAATCCCTGGCATGATTTACTGGAACATCTCAATGGAACAGAGCCATCGATAATGTCATTAGCTGCAGCTGTGTTTTTCCTGCTGTGACAAGTCAAAATGTGAGAGAGTGAGAGAGATCTATAATAGCCAGAACTTAGCAACTGTGTGATAACTCAGCTTCACTTACTGTCTTTCTACCACCGTCATCAACAGGTAAAGGAGACGCAACACTATCATTGTCTAAAAAAACACTATTTTGAGTGTTGAGCAAGCAAGCATAAATCATGTAGTATCCTGTAAGCATGATCACATTACACTTCAGTCCGGCGAGCATTCGCTCCGTCTCCCGTTCACTTCATTTGGAGTCTGTACGACTGATGCGTTCAAGCATGCGCTTCCTTTTTAGAATTCACCCTGAAAATTCACACAGTCGGCCAACAGAAACACTGATGCATCACAGTGCATCAGTGTGGAGAAGACAGTACGTTAGCGCAGTGTCATCCTCTTGCTTTGTACAATTACACAATGCCAGACTTCAAACTGCAGCTTTGTTCTCAAACACAGTTTACACTTTGTGATCGCTCTGTCCTATCTATTTATAACCCACAATGGAACTGTGACATCACATCCTTTTTTCGGAGTGTGGAGAAATTTCATTGCAAAGAGAACCAAACTGTAAGATGGATAAAAGTTGAGGTCCAAAGTTCGTTTTTAATGCTTGAAGTACATGTAAAAATGGTAGTGGTTGTCATGCTAGCATGCTCACAACAAGAAGGTTAACATGCTGGTGTTTAGCAGGTCATTTTTTTTTACCATGTTCACCATCTCTGCTTAACGTGTTAGCATGCTAAACACAAAGTACATCTGAGGCTGATGGGAATGTCATAAAATGCTGCCAGGGTCATATTATTAATGTCTGAAATTCAAACTACATTTGGAAGTTTCGTTCGCTCACAAATTATATAGTACACTAATCTGTATATGTGTTCACTGTAGGGCTCTGTTCAATTAGTTTTTTCTCTGCCATAAGGAACTTTATCACATTTGTCCAGAGGGGGGAAGCTGCACTTTTTGTATCGCACAACTGTGTAACACAAATTAATATTTAAAAGGGACACTCCACTGATTTTATGCATGAAGTTCAATTTACTCTTTGTAAAGTTGTTTTTGCACTTATTAGTACAAAACAGTACTACTACAACACTAAACTTATAGTGGAGTTAATGCTGAAACACACTAACGCATTTTGTTTAATGCTGAAACCAGCACTACACACACCAACACACTTCCATGTTAGACAAAGGAAACAGAGAGCCACACGTCTGAAGAAGATGTTCAGTACTGTAAAAGCAGAGGGGACAGCTGCTGACTGCAGCAACCCCCAACTGCTCCTAGTCACACCATCAGAAGGAACCAAGAGATGGTTATCAGTTTGGATGTAGGCGGTGTGTTTTAACCATCTCCTGACAGGCATGGAGCTGTGAAGTGACTGCTCCAATCACGGAGCAGAGTCCAGCAGCTCTGTTGAAAGGCAGGAATGCATCTCACCACTCTTCTGTAAGCTACAGCTGAGCTCCCTGCATGTCTTTTTAGGAAACCAATATCCTGCCATAAGCCAATCAACGTCACAGGTTGGCATTCCAACCAAATATTATCCAATTATAATTACTGATAACTGAGTTACTCCTTTCTGTTGAAGTGTTTTAAAGAAAGTCCACCCTAAAAGGCTGTTACTTTTGTATGTATGTGTTACTTTTCTGGCTTTTCCTGGTCATCTTCCATGAAGCTGTTGTGTCCAATATATCCTCAAAACGTAACTATAAGTGCTCCTGATGATTTGCACTGATTAATCTTGGAAGCCAGCTGCAGATTGAGGAAG
>NTHP01000290.1:515296-538069 GCA_003416845.1 Oplegnathus fasciatus | reverse complement strand
TCCCACAACCCAAAAGACGTGCAGGTTAGGTTAATTGGTGACCGTAGGTGTGAGTGTGAGTGGTTGTCTGTCTCTATATGTCGGCCCTGCGATTGACTGGCAACCTGTCCAGGGTGTACCCCGCCTCTCGCCCAATGCCAGCTGGGATTGGCTCCAGCACCCCCACGACCCTCTAAAAGGATAAACGGTATAGATAATGGATAGATGGATGGAAAAATTCGACTTTTTGGGACATGCTGTAAACTCATTTGCTTTCTTGCCTGGAAAAGACTGATACCATTCTCATGTCTGTACGCTAAATATGAAGCTACCGCCAGGAGCCCGCTAACTTACTAGCTTAGCGCAAAGACTGGAAACAGGGGAAAACAGCCAGCTTGGCTATTTTTAAAGGTAACAAAATCCTCCAACGTCCTCCTCATGTCAAACTTTTCCTTTGATTGAACTACCAGGACTTGAGTAAGCAGAACTGTGCATACACATCGCGCAGGAAATAAACTTCTGTGCGCCAATATAGCGACAACATGAGAAAATAACTGCAGAATTGGATCTTAATGTGTAAATTAATTGCTGAACAAACAACACTTTAGGACTTTGTTGAAATTGTAGTTTTTGCCATCTAATTCTAGACAATCCAAATTCTAAATAAAGCGTTAACCTACTTTGATTTATAAGAGTAGAGTTAAAGGACAGAGGCATACCTGTATTTGCTATTTCAAGCTTTCAAGTTTCACTTTGATCATCTGGAGCAGGTAGAGAAGTTAGGGAACAACAGCTAATATACCATGTGTGCCAGCTGATTTCTTAGTTGCATTACACTTGTGACGATCGTTTTAAAGTAAAAGTGAATGCTTCAAACAGCAAATATGCCTCTGTCCTGTTTTGGAGTAACTCTACTTTGAAAACATCAAGATCTCCTTGCAACTTTACTGTTATTTACTTTATGACATAACACTCTGTCAGTGCCAACCATCGGTCATTCTCCCTCTGTAAAGGGCATCATCAGTTCCAAGAGACTATCCTGTGGTGAAGATCACATCATGTTCTACCTGTTTGTCCTGCTCAGCCACAGTCAGGGCGCTGTCCAGTTCATCCAGGTCCCTTCTGAGGCTGCTGCACTCGGCCTCCAGCCTGTCCCTGTGGAGGGCCAGCTGGGCCGAGCAGGTCTCCTCCTCCTCCAGACGGTCTGACAGGCCTGACAGCTGCCGCTCCAGCTCACGCCGGGCCTTCTCCAGCTGGACGCAGTGCTGCTCAGATGCCTGGGCACTCTCCTGCTCCTGGAGGTGAACAAACACAGAGAGAGTTAGATGTGGATCTACATCTGTTAATGCCAGTGTTGTGTTGCATACAGTATTTCAATACATACATACATATTTTTTTCCAATAATCTTTCATTTTCATGTACCATATATTTCAGATTTTGCATAGGGTGGAATTCATTCTGTGCTGAACATATTATCATTAATTTTTTTCTTCATTGCTGTATTTTTGTGTTGTGTCGAATCTATGGAGTCCAGTATGCTTGCTTGCAGGTCTAGCTTTTGTTAGATTTCTATCACTCCTGAGGTTAGAAAAACCCATTTTCTTACCATTTACAAATTTATGAATCATTTCCCATTGACAAATTGTAGTGTTTTTGTTGCATGCTTTTTAAAGCTCTCAAACTAAATAAAATCATGTTGCATTTCATTGAAATGACTCTAATTTGCTTTGTGCATTAACACAATAATATCTCTGCTGCAAAAGAAATATTATATTAACATGACTATAACCAAACTGTAAATATACTGTAGTCCTGGAAGGGAGCTTAACTAGTTAACAGAGTTGAAGGAAAGAGAAAAAGTGAGGTCAAATGAGGTAGAAAAAACAGAGAGAACTAGTAAAAGGCTAAGGGATAAAACATGAATATGAAGGGATTAGCTGAATAAAAGCAGCTGAGGCAAAGATAGAGACAATTAATTCATACAAAGAGGATCTTACCGCAGGCTGTGCCACAAGATGAAACTTATCTTCCCTCAAGTCAGAAGAAAGCTTCCCTTTGTTAATTTGCAGTTGCCTTAATATAGTACTGCTGAAAAGGCAACACAGTGACGTACAGTGCTGACTTGATAAGCAAGTTCTACCAAACACCAGATCACTTAGTCAACAGCCATCCATAACAGGAGTGAAAAGACCTGATTGTGAGAGCCTGCTCTGGTTACTGTTACTTTCTTATGGGCCAGTCATCATGGGCAAGGCATTTGGAACGAGCTAATAGCATACCCAAATATCTGGGCATTTGTGAAATGATCAGGCGACCACATTTCCATCTGCATTTATTTCCATAAAAGTACTTGGTTTGAGTTCTTTCCCTGCCTTTTCTGAAACCTCCTCACATCATTTTCGGCCCTGTGTTAAGTTATTTGCACCTTTAACACTTTCACCTCGTGATAACTGAACAGGTGCGAGCAGGTATGACAAGAAGACAAGATCATTCACACAAAAGGACATGTAAACACAAATGTGCACATGTACTGTACAAACGTCCGTGCACATACAAGTCACTCATACGCATTACTACACACAGTTTGGTGTTGCACAAACACTTCAGAGGGGTAGCACTGCTATGGAGGCGGTGTCACTTTCATTCACTATTCCTTAGTTAAAAATCAATCATTTACTCTGTAGTAAGAAGTAACTTGACATTCCTGACACTTATCGAATCATCATTTTGCACCATCACTGACAAGTGGAGTAACTGCAAATGTCACATCTTTAAAAGGCGAAACATTGCGGAGGTTTTAGCAAAAAAATACTGTACATGCAATGGGCACCATTTTCCTTGTTCTATTATGGTAATTTTTGAGTAGTACCTCAATTTTACACTTACAGTTCGGGCACTTAATAAAATTACAGAAAGACCCTAATTTTGTGAAGCACACAAGGTTGAAGCTTACTAGGTTGAGACAGGCTAGTTAGCCTATTAATGCAAAAGTTCATTTGGCTTTCACACATAACAACAATAACAAATTAGCCTGGCTAATGTTTCAGATTGACATTAGTCACATTAACTTACTGTTAGATATGCGCTACCTGCCCACTGTGTGTCATTGTCATAAAGTATAGTTTAAAAAAGTCCTTTATATTCATTTTTTGACCGTAGCAAACAATGCACAAACGTTTGGCACTTTTGACATTTTGACATTTGACAGTAGAAGAAGTACAGGTGTAAATAATCAAATGAATGATGGCTGAATTCCATTTAGCTGCTTAGGTTTCAGTGTCCTGTCACACTGTCATGGCTTACTGGGACACTTGAATAGAATAGAGCCGTTGTTAATTAGTATCACCTCTGTTTTAGGCCAATTGTGGTTTGGCTCTACCGTTACAATTAGTTTTGCTCCCAGGATTTTTTGGCTTCTGAGAAATATACAGTATGCCGACTCTACAATCAGCTGCACACACTGTATATATAAACCAGAAAGAATTACCCACAGCTGCTAATCTGTGCTCCAGTGTGGTGCTATAGCTGTCCCAATCCAGTTCTTCAGGTTCTGGTTCTGGTCCAGGATCTGCATGGTTTCCATTGGCCTCCTCAGAGTCATCAGAGAGGGAGTGGCAACGCCGGCGGCGCCTTGCAGACATCATCCTGATACTTCCTCCAGTCTATACACTCTGTTGCTTTGCAGACTTCACCTGTTTGGCAATGCAGCAACTTGTTCTGACAGCGTTTCCACGCTGCTGCAAAGACGCTTATTCACTTCTCTGTCTCTTTGTTTGCTTGGCGCACAGCTGTTCTGGTTGTTCCAGGTGGGCTCCAGCAGGAGGAACCGTACTAATTCACTCACTGATGGTGCT
The DNA here is from genome assembly GCA_003416845.1 of Oplegnathus fasciatus. Classification (NCBI taxonomy): domain Eukaryota; kingdom Metazoa; phylum Chordata; class Actinopteri; order Centrarchiformes; family Oplegnathidae; genus Oplegnathus; species Oplegnathus fasciatus. The sequence continues at coordinate 534,235 of NTHP01000290.1, read as the reverse complement.
TCAGTCTGTGTTCTCCCAGTAGATCCTCATTAGCAGCTCCGCTCACCTTTATTTGCCTTCCTCGCGCTACTTTATCAGTCAGTCTTCTTTATCTCTTTTTCTCTGTGAGCCTTTGCTTTTTTTTTCTTTCTCTCTCTTGCTCTTTCACTCCTCTCAATCAACCATCCATCTACGTTTCATTTTAGGGTGTGCTGGTATACGCTAGTGAAATCCAAACATTCCTCCGTACGTACTTCCAGCCTGCCCACAGCCTGCTGCTGCTACTAGTAACCCTATGCAGGTAGCCACTGCTCGGTCCACTCTTAGACTGCGTTTTACCACAACGACCTGCTCTCCTGCCTTCTTTCTTCACTGTAATCTCCTCCCCCAGAAACAGGTGGCTCTCCCCACTTTGAGGGGATCCAAAGGTCTCCCACAGGGATAGCAGTTGGTGTAGGATGTCACGTCAGGAGAAAAGCCTGTAACGTTGTGTTGCCGTTCTGCCACAGAAATGCAGCCCTCAGCTGTACCATCAAAGCCACACCACAGAAAGACAAGAAAACAAGGGCAGTATTCCAGAGTCAAAGATGCCTTTTCTCCTCTCAGTCTACGTTATAATTGACACAAACGTCTTGTGCGCCCACGCCCCCATGGTCCCCCCACAATGCCACGGCATTCATCTTAGCAAGAACAACGAGGCATATTGTGCTTTAGATTCAAGTGTGGATGTTTTTCTTGAATGAAGCCACCGAGACCCACAAAGACTAGACTAAGCATTTCCATATCTAGAGATAACATCAAGCAGGGACGCAAGATGGGATGATGATTAAGGTAGGATGGAACTTAATAAACTCATGGGAAACTTGCCCATTGCAGCAAAAGTTCATTCTTGACCTTGGAAACTTGGAAACTGCAGCTGAAAAAACAATCTCAACTCAAGGCTTTCCCGGAGCTTTTGACAATATCACATTGTCTTCATTGGCAGAGAGAGCTTGCTCAGATGTCATGGAACTGTAGATGTCCAACTCTCCATTATTGTAAGCATGTTTGGGAATTAATGCTTGTTTGAGAAAAAGAAACTCTTACTACCATTTTCTGGACTTTTCAACCACATCTCACGGCCTTCATCATGACTGGACGTGATGGACGTGACCTAAGTATGACAACTAAGCCATCTCCATGACAACAGAGTCAAAGTCCATCTGCTGGTGAAGACCATGAGAGGCGACTGAAAGCTCAAAAAAACCAAAAAAAAAACCAGTCAAATTTGTTTTTGTTGAACTGTAATAATTGTTTGAAAAGTTGTAGCATTGCCAAGTCAACAAAGAATGTGAAGTATGTACTGTAAGAAATAAGTGGAAAATATATGCAATATATTCACAAAGAGTAAGTGTATAGGAAGCAAACCTATAGCTATTGGATGAGCAACAATGTACTTCTGTTCAGATGAATGGGTCTACAGAGAGCCGTACATTTGTACTTTACAGAGTATCTAGACATGTAGATGTGTACTTTAAAAACTATCCACCTTTGTGATATATGCACTTCATCTTTATTATGTTAACCTGTACAGAGTGTGCAGATTTAAGAACATGTGGCAGCCATCCATTTTGTCAGTAAATGCTAACAAAATTTGTGGCAAAAATGACAACCAACGTGCAAGTGCAATGATGATTACTCATACCACCAAGACAAATTCCAGCACATTCATTGTACAGTATTTGATAGCAATAGTGATTCTCGCTTTAAACCAAAGGTTGTGGAAAAGCAACCATACGTGACCTTTCTAAATTACATAAAGCTAGAATAACACTGAATCTAAAACTGCCCCAAAAGTGGACACAGTTATATGAGCAAGGATAAGCACTCTTCCAATGCCACTGAGCCGTGGAAGACATCCAGTAACCAGAAAAAACATGAAAACACAGGATTTCTGAGAATTCAAATTGTTTTATTTTGACAATGTGGTCTGGGTTCTTGTGCGGAGAGGCAGCACAGAGAGATCTGTTCATGTAACTCCCACTTGAGCTGGAGAAGCAAGAGACACTGAGCTCGCCCAGGCTGCCTCTCCAGACACCACTCACGTCCAACACCAACACTCTCATATCTGACGAGAGGGCTGCCAGGAAATCAGATATGCGACTGATTCAGATACATCTCAGATTTTCATCATACCAACTCTAAGGCTTGGAACCAAGAAACATTATAAAGGAAGGCCAATTTCCTGTTTACACTGCTGTTCTCAAGTCTTATTCATTCATTCATCAAGAGGTCTGAATTGCAGTTGATACTGATTACAGAGTTAAAGGTAAAGTAAGGACATGGTTACTGTAGATGAAAGCATCACAGGAAAGCCCTCCGGTTACACAGATGATGTTTGACTATGTTCGGCTGCTCCTTGCTAAATGCAACCCATATTCTGAGAGTCAGAGTACCTCTATGAGGGGGAAAGCCTGGTGTTTAATTGCCAGCTGCCTTTTAACATCCTAAAGGCAAGATGAGTGATAACACCAGAGGGAAGAGGAGGTTGTAGGTTCACCTGCCGGATGCTTTTATGATATCTACCATGGAGTCTTGTAAAAAAACACATGGCAACATGCACAGTGACAATGTTAACATGCTGCTATTTGGCATGTTCATTATCATATGTTTAGTGTTACCTTGCTAACATTTGCTAGCACAAACACAAAGTACAGATGAGGCTAATGGCAATAATTTTAGTTTCAGGGCAGCAAAGTTCAAGTAGTATGTTGCCTCGGTATATACCGGGTCCGGACCTTGATGCCATTAGAGTACATAACACGCTAACATTATATGCTTATTTTTTAATGACAGAGAATAGCCCCAAGCTCAAAGCAGAGCACAGGAGAGAGTATAAAAAGTTTGGAGAATTTAAAACTCAGCTATAATGTCAGTAGCTTCCTATTTCCCATGCAGTCAATCTGACAGTCCCTACATAATTTCTCGCCCTAGACTTTCACCCGAAACTCACCTCAAAGTTTATCTCTCCTGGCCAGTTTGTTCATACATTCAATTGCTTCCTTCCCCTTGCCCTTGAACATCAAGTCAGTCTTCCATTCCCTAGCCTCTCCTCACCCTCCTCTCTCCTCCCCTCTCCACCCTCATTCATCTCTCCCTGCCAGTCTTTTGTCCCACAGTTTGCCTTGGGCCCCAGAAACTTCAGAGCCAGTCCAGACTGAAAGTTTTTCCACATGCAGAACTGGGGCATCTGGATAGCTCTGCAGGAGCGGTCCACATTTATTTCCCATTAACAATAATTGAGGGGTAAACAGTGGACTTTTCTCTGTTTATACCCATTTGTACCAGAGATGGTTGGAACAACAGTAGAAGCAAAGAAAAATCTTTTCTTTTCCCCCTTTCCTTGCAGTGGTAATCCTCAAATTCCTCATTTAGTTTTATTGCCTGTGTTTTATTGGTGTTTTTGTGCTGGACTTCTGAATATGAGTAGTTCATCACAAAGAGGTGGGTGGTACTGTCACGTCTCTTTCCTGTATTTTTTCTGACTTTTCCCTTGGTGACACTTTTTAGCCATGCTAGTGGCATGGCTAAGGATGTCGGTCGGTCGGTCCACCATTTTGGTCCAGGCTGAAATATCTCAAGAACTATTGCATGGATTGCCATGAAATTATGTATAGACATTCAGGGTCCCCAGAGAATGTATCCTAATGACTTTAGTGATCCCCTTACTTACCCTGTAGCACCACCAAGAGGCTGACATTTGTGGTTTTTATTGGAATTATGGATTGCCATGATATTCATGGTGCCCAGAGGATGAATCTTAACAGCTTTGGCGATCCACTGGCTTTTCATCTAGCATCCCCAGCAGGTCAAACTTTTCTTATCCATGAAGTTGACCATTTTGGTTTTTAGTGAAATGTCTTCATGTAACTTCAGTAGAGACATACTCCTCAGGAGGATTTGTAATAACGTTGGTGAACCCCTGACTTTTCATCTAGTGTCACCATGAGGTCAGAATTTTAATTTGTCCAGTAACTTTGGTTTATGGAGAAATAATTGCAAAACTAATAACAATTCCCATCAGCCTCAGCTGTGCTTTGTGTTTAGTGCTAATTAGCAAACATTACCATGCTGACACACTAACTACTGCTAATACTACTGCTAATACTAACCACCCACCTCTTCTTCTGAATTATAAAATTGGAATCATAAGATGTTTCCAGTGAACCAGAGAGCCACAGATCTACAAACACCTGGTGTTTAGTACATAAAAATGAAACATTTTCACTGCCTGTATTGTATCACTATAGCTTAATATAGTTCTTTTTTTCGTTCTTTCTTTGGAGAAGATAGAAATGACTTACTGTTCACGCATTTCAAAACAGTAAATCATAAGAATGTCTGTCTGTCAGGATGGTGTTGACCTAACAGGGCAGCAGGGCATTAGGGTTGATTAAGAAGCAGGAATTCATTGTACCCCTGATGAAAGATCTGTGAGGTGTCCCTCCAGCCTCAGCAGACGAGAGCATAATGAGGAACGGGACAAACTTCCCTTGGAAAACTGGAAGACTTCCTACAGGCAGTAACAGCACTAAATAGCTCTGACAAGGGGTCACATTTCTCACTGCAGTCAAATCAGAAGGGCTCCAAGGTATGAATTATGCTGGCTGATCTGTCTCCTCCACAGATTAACTTCATTATTTATGGTTGGCTAATCTAAGCAGTGAAGAAAAGGGACAGTTGGAGCCAGAGCACACCTGGTGATTTTGATTTAAAAAAAAATTGTCTGTAAAAGGGTAATAAGAAAGGAATGAGAAGTTATAGTGTTAACACTTTACCTCTACTGAAATAAGACTTTATGAAATAAATACATGGAAGAATGTGGGTTGTAGAGGAAAAACAGAGCTGCAGTGATGTTAAACCCACCTTAACCCACTTTTTAGACTGATTTGTTTTGACATCTGTAAGGAAAAAGCAAACGGTAACGGGTTTCTGACATTTGTTTGGTTTATGATCATCTACCATACAGTTGTACAGAAATCCTCTAATTTACTACCACTCTGATTCTAAAAGAACAACAGTGCTGACAATACCTGCTAAAGGCCAGTATATTCAACAGCACATACACACAAAGATCAACAGTGACACACGAAATTGTCATATCCAGACGGCAGTAAAATACAGAGTGACGAGAGTTGCAGTCCAACTCCTCGAGGCGGTTTACGATGTGTTCCATTGAAACCGTCTGAAGAGTCTGCTAAGGCACTCAGCACCAGTAATGACCAAATCCCGTGGGCAACCCTTGAGCGCTTTCCACAAACACTGGCAACAACAGTGCCGCTCCACACTCTCACACTAAATCCTCTGCCTCCAGGAGAGATTCAGTGCGAAATGGGACATCCACTCACTTTTGGAAAATGAGACAACCACTCAAAACGATTGCTATCGTCAATGTACAAGTTATTTTTAAGTTAAATGAATCTCTGAACAAATCACTTTTTCACTACAATATAGAAAGCAGTTATTACAGTTTTAAGTTAAAGTTAAGTTAAGTTTAAAGTCTTCACTTAAGGGGTATAAGGTGTACATACCAAACAACAGAATTTCATTTTGGCAAAAAGAGATTTATGTGGTTTCATTTACAAAGCTTTGGACACTGTTCTCTGCTATGAGAACAGACAAATTATGTTATAAGAAGGGTTATACTTTCATGCAATAATTCAATTGCAGCATTAAGTCCTTTCCTCAAAAAACGTTAATTAGTTAATTATATATGGTTAGAATATATTGTTTGATGTTAAACGGTAAGGCTTGTGTTATTCTATATTCTGTATTTTTCATTGAGCATAGAAGTTTATTCTTGACCTTTGGGAACACGTAACAAAATAATCTAAATAACTAAAATAACTAGCTTGCTAAGCTATCTTGTGGAAATTTGGCCATGAAGTTGTCCTTATGTGACCTACGTTCCATACTGATGATGAGTCCTGAGCCATGTTTATTCACTATATGTAGACTGTGAGATGCGGTTTAAAGGTTTGAAAATTAGTAATTGGACCTTTGAGCTTAGATTAGTTTACTTTTTTTTTTCTTTTGTTAAGAACTCCCATTTAAATCGCTCAATACTTTGTGATTTTCCTAACCTGTCTGTGGCACTCATCCCTGATGTAAATCTGGTCCTGTTGCTCTGTTTTGGTCTCCACCGACTGTTGAGGAAAATATTTGGCTTTTAAGCTACTTTATGCTACACTGTTCATTAGCTAGTTGTTAACTTTGTCTGCATTTGGTGGAGGTTAGTTGGTGTATAATGGGTTCATCATAACTTTTCCACAGAAAACAGCTAGAAGCAGGCTGGTGGAAGTGGAAAGACTGAACTAAAACAGTAAAGTTGCAGACCGGAAAACCAAAACAATAAGATGAAAGATGCTGAAATATGCTAAAAGCTCCATAGAGTGGAGCGCAACTGCAGAGTTGGGTGATAATTTTCTGATAATTCATCACTTCAGTGTCCCCTTTTCACATCACACATAGTCATTAGGTCTATTGTTTCTATAAACTTATTGTCTAGTGCAGATTTAAGTTCTCATTATAATGGATAAACAGCATTGTTTTGCAATTGTTCTCAAAAATCAGCGGCAGACTAAAGCTTTGGTCTTTTCAATAATCAAATTAAATGTGCTGTATTTATGGACTGAATACTTCTAAACAATAATAATGGGGGTTTGTACTTCTCACAATAAAACTTGTGGCAACACCTCCTCCCAACTAAAGGGGATGTGCCACTCACAGAGGACTCAACAGTCCTCCTTGCTGTAAACCAATCATTCATACAGAGCGCCTCAGGCCAGGAAACAGCATGGTGCCTCACAGCACTATGACAGCAGTCTCAGTAAAAAACACACTCTGTACTTGCTCTCTCAATAAAACGATCAGCTGGAAAATGGTCAACACAGCAGTAAAAACCCACAGAGAGAAACGCAGCATTAAAACAAGCTCGAACACAGTGACTGCCATGGTGGCTGCATCTCTCTCCCCCTCTGCTAGGGTATCATTATCCACTTAATTTCATCCACCCGGGGTTGGTATAATGACCACGTTCAAAATCCCTTATCGAGCAGAAATTCAGGCTGAATCACAAATCATGTGAGTTCTAAAGTATCAAGTTAGTGAAACAAAAGAGGAGCGACTTTTTTAAAGGGAAAAAATGAGAAAAGAGAAGGAGAAGCAAAGAGAGAGATGCAGCAGAGCAGAGCAGCAGACTTACAGCTCGGTATTTAGTGGCCACCTCATTCTTTTCCTTGTTAAGCTGGGTGTTCTGCTCCTCTAGCTCGCGGACCTTGGAGAGGAGTCGGTCACTCTGCTCTATGGCTCTCCTCAGCTCCTCTCTCTCCCTCATCCCTGCCTGCTGTGTTTGAATGTGCTGCTGCAACGACAGAGACCCGACCTGGAACAGCACTCACACACACATATCCAGATATTCACACATGCACATACAGAAAGCCTTGATATTTCAGCTTGGCTGGCTGGCTCTCTGACTGAGTCTCTCTCACTTTTGTTCACTTCTGTCTGGAGTCTGCACTGTACTTTCCCCTCGCTCCTCCATCCACTTCTGACACACACACAGGCACACACACCAACACTCTGTCAAAGAGCTTTGCCCTCTGAAAGACATTCACATGCATGTATGAATACGCGCACATGTGCCCACATTTCCTCCCCTCTCTCCAGACTGGCCTCCTGCTGGCCTTCTTTCACGAAAACAATTTAAAACTTTCTTCCTGTGCAGCTGCATTGCCGCAGAGTGGTCTGGAGTCATAGAGGAAAACTAAGTTTGCCACCTCCAGCCAGGCCAGGTAGATAAGAAACAATGCAACACACGGCTCTGTAATATAAATATATGAATGACAAATTCATTATGACACCATGGTTGAGATTACTGATAACTCTATATCTCATCCGGGATGTGTTTTAGTAGTAGTAGTAGTCGTGCTTGTCAAAATGAAGACCATATCTTTAATAAACTGTCAACTACATAATCCAACAAGTCGCCATACCTAAAGCTGAATTAACATTTACATATTATTGTTACAGCTAACATGTTAGCAACAGTTGCCTATTTACACATTCGGGAGACACAGAACAACATTAGCATTCATTTGGAGTCGTGTTTATGGCAACTCTACAAATGTGAGTCCAATATTCACCCTCCTTTTAGCTCTTTTTTGGTCTCCACCATCCCCTGAAAAAAATATCAACAGCTAGTTGCTAACTTTGTCTGTCTGTCCTTTGTTGCCTGGGGTGGAACTGAACCAAAACAGCAAAGTTACAGTAAAAGACGATAAAACGCTCCACAAGGCTGAGGGGAACTGCAGAATCTGGAGATTTGTCACTATGACAGGCCCCTTTCACATTACACATACTTATTTGATCCGTTGTTAATATGAAAATGTTGATTAGTGCAGCGTTAAAGCTAAATCATTTTACCATCTGCCTTTGCCAGGAGCCCTGGCAGCTTCAGCTCAGTTTGTATCGGAAGAGTGGCCATCACTTGTTTTGTGCAGTAGAGCAATCTCCCTTTGTGCCACAGACAAACACAGCAGATTTCCCCAGAACTGCAGTTAAGTAACACACACTGTAAGATGTAGGTACAGGATTTTGAATGCACCATTATGGTCCCTTTTGCTTATAGTTATTATACTGATGACTCATAATTATTGATGTAACATGGCACCTTTAAAAGAAGCATTATGAAAATGTAAACAGGACCAACACTAGCTTTTTTATTATGTATTTTGCTGCAAATGGCTGCTAAATAGATCCTTTATAGACATGTATCATACATATATATATATATATATATATATATATTTCAGTTCTCTGTTGCAGCAATGCAGGTAGAGTTACTGTAATATCAGAGCCTTGGTTAGACACTTTTTAAGACCTTTACCGTTAATTTTAGCCTAAACATTATAGTTGGTACCAGATGACCGTGATTTGCCAAACAGTACAAGACAAATAATGCAGAGACATTTAAACCATCATTCGAGGCAGTTTGAAAGTCGATTTGATACAGTTTTCTGAAATCAAAACCACTTTTTTTTAGCATTCCTTGTGCAGGTAACTCCACCACTCTGGCACCTCAAGTCATTTAAAACAAACACTATGAACTGTAAGTGCTCTTTCACCCAGACCTGATCACTACATGGTACAGAGGCCAAAGATCAAAGGTAGGGTTCAGCCAGCAGTGTTTAGTTGATCAGAGGCAGACAGTAATGTAAAGATGCTGTTGGTATGTGGGGCTGCACTTTATTGATGGGGAGAACCAGTCTCTGTCCTTCTTCCTATCAGCAGCACCTCACCAGTCGACCAGACCACATCGAACCAGACTCACAGGCTAAACAGACATCTGTCAACCCCTGACAGGCTGATGTAAACACAATAATGTTCTGTACACACTGAGACATAAACCAATCTGGAGTTTCACGGTGGAATTCAGCTCAGAATGAGAAAAATTCTGCCAAGTCTCCCCGTCATAATATCCAAAACATCGGATAGCGGTTTTGTGTCTTAGTGCTAATAGGTTTTGCTATTTACAGCATTGTTACGTAACTTTATTTAGTCAGCTAGTCTCATTGAGATTATGATCTCTTTTTCAAGAGATATCAGAGACATTCATAGTCAACAACACAACCAGCATACAAGAAACAACACATAAAGCCAGACAACCAACAACCACATAACAAATAGAATTAATGATGTCAATTACATGAGTCATAAAAACAGGTAATTAAGCTTTAAAAAGGGGAATGAAAGAATCTAGCTTAAGGGAAGTTTACTGTTCATTCCATTTAAAAGTATGTACTACCTGAAACTAGTTCTGCCAAGATTAGTGCATGAATATGGTTAGGTAGTTATTACATTGTGTACTGTAGTAACACGTTTTAAATGAGAGAAGAGGTGTAAGATAAACCATCTCACACCTCTTCTATTCTATTAGAGTTTTATAGATGGATATCATGACATGATTACTCCTTTTCAATAAGGAAATCCATCCAGCAAAGATGATGAAATGTATCATTGGTGATAAAGCGTAACATGACGAGGACAGACAGGGTTTAACTGCTGAAGTGATGATGGGGCAGCATGACAGTACAAAGCATCTCTGTGATCATAAACGCTGACTGAAAAACAAGGTTTTTTTTAAAGCCGCACTAATCAATGTTTATATATTAAGAATGGATCGCATGATTAGTTGTAATGTGAAAGGGGTTACTTGTAGTGAAGAACCCAGCGAGAATGATCACCCGACTCTGCAGTCTCCCTCAGCTCTACAGAGCTTTTTAGCATTTTTCAGCTCATTGTTTTGGTTTTACAGCCCGCAACTTCACTCTTTTGATTTACTCTTTACTCTCATTGTTATTTCCAGCAGATAAAACCCAGTACACGGTACCTGACTAGCATCAACTAGCTAGTAATAGTAGTGGAGCATTTAGAAACTAAACCGGAATGCTTCCTTCAGAAGTTGGTGGAGACCAAAAACAGAGCTAAAAAAGAGTTCATAGTGGATTTATATTTGTCAGGTGGCCAGAAACATGCCTTCAAATGGATGCTAATGTTGCTCAGTGTCTTCTAGATATGTAAATAAGCCACTGTTTGCTAACAAGTTTTCTATATCAACTATATCAGGTGATAATATGTCGATGCTGTGTTTAGAACTTCTTCCTGCTACCCCAAGTGGCCAAAACAATCAGTTAATGCAGGCTTACTTCTACCTAGTCTAACCTAGTTTGATCTTTAATTTTTGGGAGGTTAAATGTTGAATATGAAGCCAAATTCTTAAGTATTTGTATGACTCAGTAAGAGTAAAAAGGGCACCATATAAAGTTTTAATGACAGGACAGTCAGAGACACATGAAGATGTTGTGAATACCATGCAGCTGTTCATTTAAAACAAGTATATGATTAAGAAGGGATATCTGGAAAGCATCAAAGGCAGACTGAAGGTGAGTAACAGCATGGGTTGAGCCATTTAATACTGCATATCCCCATAGAAATGGGCATTATAATACATGTATAATGTAAATAGTAATGTCAGCAGGGTCCGTGTGTGTCTGCACTGAAGTCTTTATATTACAAGGCTCTGTAATGGCCATAAACACCCACATTTAATGCATTTTACAAAGCAAACAACCAGCCTTGACCTAAATGCACTAGAGTATCCAAAGAAACCAATGTGTCTTGCAGAGAGTAACTGTCTGTTGCATGCATTTGCACTTCGTGCCACATTCAATCAGTCTTCTTTTATTTCTCTCCACACCTAACAAGATTCTACAAGTAAATCTGGCTTTACTTCCGAAGCAAAACAACAAAATGCAGTTTCCTTCCTTGGAAAAACAGATGTGAGCTGATTTTCCGCATTGAGATCTGAAGAAGAAGAAGAAGAAGAAGAAGAAGAAGAAGAAGAGGTTTAAAAGGGAAAGCTGTGTTACAGAAAGACAGGCAGAACACATACACACACACAGAAAAACCTGTTGCTGCTTGAGCGCCGGTATCTGTGCCATTGGAAAAGAGCCGTCATTAGCTCAGCTCTCTGAACCCTGACAGTGAGTTTACCTCTCAAACCTGACAAACTGTACAGTTTGTCAGCGGGGAAATTAGACAGGGAAATGTGGCATCATCTTTCTTAAGTGTGCGGCGGTAATTGCCATGTTGTCCAAATAAGATTTAGGACATGTGTTTTTTAACCGCCATGTGGAAATGCCTGCTGACACACCTGAACTTCCTTTGCCTACAGTCAGTTTAAACACACGGTATATTTACCTGTCAGTGCAGGATTTACCGTCGCACTCAACATCAGTCTGCACACTGATGCCAAAAAAGCTGAGGAAGATAAATGTGACACATCAATGGTTCACCTTTAGCATGATCACAGGGCTCAACCTCTTAAGCCGGCGCTATTGTTGAGAATGCACATATGAAATGCTGTCTTTGTTGCAGCACAAGCCCTCTCTGCACGATGAATGCGAGTTACACTTTAACAAAGTTTTGACTTGTTTTGACTTGAAGCTCAGAGATGTTTGTCCGATCAAACCTGCAGAGCGAAACAGACACACACTGCTCTTCTCCTCCCAGTAAAACAAACTTTCCAACTGTCTGTCTGATTCACGGCTCTGTAAAAACTGTTTCTAGTGAGTTTAAAATATGACGTCTTTTTTCACATTTTTCCTAAATGCAGCAATGCAGCAGTTTCCCAAGAAACCCCTCTTCTTCTGATTCCTGGCATTCCTAGTCTGAGTGGAGGTAACTGGGATATTAATCCCATGATCTCCATTCCTTTCTTTTATTTGAACAGCTGTTCCCCATTTCAACTCCTATTCACACCTGCTAGCTGGCTACAGACTCAAGTCCTTAAACGATGTACCAGTGTTGTCCCACACAGTGTCCACACTACACAAAGTCTGGATCCTGGTTCAAAGCTTTGCATAATGTTCCATTTTGGTAGAGCTGGTTTTGAGGCTGTAACTGTCTTGATCTTCACAAACAAATTATTTTTAGCAAGCTGCAGATTCTCCACCAGGAGGAGCTGTTTAGTTAACATGAGAGCAGTTGCGAACTGCCAACCTGCGCCACCCATAGGAAAGTGGTGATATTGCCACTTGCATGCAAAGAAAGTAATAGCTAAGTTCAACATGTGACAGATGATAGATGCTTCACTTTGTATGTGTTTAAGGTTTTACATCTAAAGGCCTGGTCACACGACAAAGTAGCAAATAGATGGTTCTAGAAGTTTGGTGACATAGTAACTATTCACAACAGTCACTAACATGAAGCCAGCTCTAGCAGAGCAGAGTTAGATAAAAGTAAATGGTGCAACACAGCTAATAGGCTATGATAGCTCCCTCAATGGCTCTCCGTTCCCTCAAAAGGCATCACTGTCAAGATGGTTAGTCAGTCGATGGGCCCAAATTTGAGTGTCAAAGTTCACCAAACTTGAACTCGACATGAAAGATTTACTTCGTCCCCGAAAACTGATCAGCTGATCTCTTTGTTTCCATTGAAATTTATTTATATTTATATTCATTTTTAGCATAAAGATGACAACTTTTGCAGTTTTAAATGCTGGTGTGATCGGGTCATAACACTTGGCTGTGGAACAACAAATGTTAACTGTGAATAAATGCATTATTATTTACATTTCTAGTCATCTAATGTATGATTTGGGATCTACATCATAGTTTTTAGTTTATTTTAGCTTTAGTTTTTTATTTGCACACATATACAACAGAATAAAACCAAGTAATAGACATAAAACCAATCCTTTTTTCTCTTTTCCCACTGTGAACTCTTCCCAGTATGCCAAAACTGTGCTACAAAAAAGCAGAAACTACAGCTCCAATGCACATTTCCTGCAGGTGACTCTTGCACAACCTTTTATTTTCTATGCCTGTAGATGGCGCACTGTAGCATGTCATGGCATGCTGGCCTAAACAGCTGTTACCTTTCCTGTCTGTAGGTGGCACAGCCCAGAGGTTCAGAATTGAGGTCTGAAATTGGCTGGACCTGGTTTTGGATGCATCGCATCAATCACATAGCGTGTTCCTGTTTCTGTTCAGTTACTGTTCTGCATTTTTGCGCAGGAGTGTTTGTACCGAACAGTACGACTTCAAACCCTAGTGTGCAAACTGCTCACAGGTGAATGGATTGAAGGGTGAAGCCTGGCCTCTGGCTGAACTCCGGATCCAGGTCATGGAGGAAGGCACGGCCAGCCTTTGATCACTGAAGCACCTCACAGTTCGCTTACACTCATGTGGCTGACTGGCTGTAGGTCAGGTACAATAACACTAGGTTATAAATCATATCAATGACACGATTGTTGTCAAGTAATTACACTGGAGAGATAACTGTTGACATTATAAACGCAGACGCAGTGGAGAGTCCTGTTCTCTTCAGTTATCTCAAGGAAATTGAATCGAACGCAACTGGATTTTTTTGTCTGTGAAGACGTTTCACCTCTCATCCAAGAGGCTTCATCAGTTCGTGCTTGTTCTCTTCAGTTATTGTCCTGATAGGCTGGATTGAAATACCTGTCATAGTTGGACTAGTAGTAGATTATAGACAACGCTGACTGTGGTTATGTTGAATTGAACAGACCCAAACATAGTATTATCTGTAAATCACTGGGATTCCTTTCAATTTAGCACCTTTCAAATGTATTATAAGATAAAACACAAAGGTTCAAAGTATTTTCCCTGAAAATACTCAAGTGTAATGATGACCCACATGCAGCATCATCAAAGGAGAAAACCACGCCAAGCTTTTCATGTCTCTGTTGGCTGACCCAGCTGTGTGTCTATGTGTGTGCTGCATGTGTGTTTGGGTGTGAAAATACAGACGGAGACAAGAACAAGAGACCAGACCAGCATCCATGTACCGACAGAGCCATCATGGTCTGCAGCGGAGAGAAGGCGGTTTATGTCACACAGTCATATATCATAGATAGACAGATAGCACGCAGACATGCCATCTACAGCAGTGATTTAGACACACGCGGTGCTTTGTCATTGGATATTGGACTTGGCTTTAGTTCCCACGAGGGTCTGAATCTTACATTTAATTGCTGAGGAAACACTGAATGCTTGTGATGTTTGGCATGAAGATTGTAACATTTAAATATATTAAATATTAATACAAAATATACATGGTATTTGATACTTTACTGATTTGCTGATTGCTTTGTCCTTAAAATTTTCAATTTTCCAGCCAAAATTGACGTGAATGCAATGTTTCTCCCTAAACATCTTCTTCTCGTCACTAACTAGTCTCAAAGGTTTAATTTCAAGAACTTGGTCAAAGACCATCCTTAAAGGTATAACGAGTAGGATTTGTCAGTTGCTGTTTGTAAACGCAACATTCAAAGTTGGCCCCTCCTCCCTGGCTCAAAGCGTATGTGCTTCTGGTGGTGATAACGATCTGGTAACTGGTTGCTACGTTTTTATAGAGTTCCGCACCACAATGTTATTGGCAAGGGGCTATACACCACTGCCCAAAGTTTGATGCCCACAAACGTCCCGAGCACAGCAAAATAAGAAAATACAGGCAGAGGGCAGCAGAGTCTCTGCAGATACAGACACCGCCACACACTTCTAGTGGGTCATAAGTGATGATTGAGAGGGATTTTTTTTGTATGAGTCTATACATCGATCTTTTTTAGGGAAATCCTACTCGTTATGCCTTTAAGGATCCTTAAGGATGCTCCAACCCCCCATGTACCATATATGCAACCACCTGTTATCATGTGACCAAGTTCCATACTTATGACACCTGACACGTGTCCATGACAACTGAGCAAACTCCATCTGCTGGTGGATGAAAATGTGGCTGTAAGTGGACTTTGAGTTAAGATTTATTTCTTTTTCCGTCAAACTACTATTCCCAAGGCCAAGGATGAACTTTCACCCTCAAGCTGAAGCAGTATTTCACGGGACACTAGAATCTCTAGTGAAACAAGAAATGTGAAACTAATCCACAATAACGTTACTTCTTTCATAGCCGTGGCTGTATAGGCTGTGGATCAAATGATATTTATTATGAGTGAGTATATGATCCAGGATAGTGGCTAAATGTCTAACCCTACTCTTTATGACTACTTAGTTCGACATTTAGAAAATACATTTGTTTGATAGATTGACATGTCTGTGCGCTAGGTATTGAGCTGGAGACAGCTTAGCTTAGCATAAAGACTGGAAGCAGTGGGAAACAGCAAGCCTTTAAAAAACTGCCAACACCTCTCACTAATTGTCAAGTTATATCTGGGTCGTTTAAACCGGGTGCTCTCCATGAAACTACAACATGTTGTTTTTACATGTCGGTTTGTGTTCAAATTGAAGAAACAGAACACAACATGTTACTAGTCAGCTTTAGAGGTGTGGGTAGGTGCAATTTAAACTCACGCTAGCTGTTCCCCCTGTTTCCAGTCTTTATGCTAAGCTAAGCTAAGCTAAGCGCCTGCTGGCTGTTGCTTTATTTACCAGACAGCATGAGAGTGTAATCAATCTTCTCATCTGACTCTTGGCTAAAAAGGGAATAAGTGTATTTCCCATAATGCTGAACTATTCCTTTAAACCTCTTTTTAACCTCTTTTTTTAACCCCTCCAGCCGCACTTCAGATGCAAGCAGATAACATTTACTGTAGTGTTTTCAGCCTGTCTGATGCTTGTCTGTGTTTGCATTCCTCTGTTGTGTGTGTCTGCACGTGTGTGTGAGAGACAAACAGAGACTATGACATAAGCAACCCTTTAAAACTGATTTACTAACAGCTGAGACAATAGGAATTATACTTGTGCAGAAACCAGAAAAATCATAAAAGTGAAACGTCCAGCAACTTTAACAGACACAAATACTGCATGTCACCAGCACATAGCAACCGCGTACAGTACCAATGCATGATCCAACGCACTCTGACGCCCCCTGTTGAAAAAGCAGCTCCTCTCTCTAAGAGATGAGGGCCTGCAGTGAGGAGGAGCCCTGCAACATGCTGGAGAACACAGTGACAGACAGAAAACACGCTCAGAGACTGAAGGAGAGTGAATCAACCAGGAAGAACATATACAGAGATAAACCACAGAGCAAGAAACAAGGGAGGAATAAAAACAAAAGGAGAGGAGAGGGAGGATTCTTACATGTGCCAGGGGTCTGCTGTGCAGTGCGATGGTGGGTCTGTACTGGTGGAAGTCAGTCTGGATCACACACACTCTCTTCTCCATCCTCACAGCTCACAGCTGCCCATGCTGTCTTCACCCAAGCGGGCTCTGGGGAGGAAGTGAGGCATGTGCGTGTGCTCTCTTGAGGCTGTGGGAGTGTGTGTGAGAGAGAGGGAGGGTGTGTAAGTGTGTGTGAAAGTGTGTTACGCCTGCTACCTGACCCTGAGAGGAGCGGGGGGGAGAGAGGGGGAGAGGGAGGGAGGGAGGTGACGAGCAAAAAGAAAACACGAACGAGCTTGAACAATCCCCCCATCCCACTCACACACAAACACACAGACACACGTGCATACACACACACACCTCTCCTCCCTCCTGCCTGAAGCCACACCACCTTCTGACGGCAGTACAACACTGGGAGACAGACTGCCAGCCTCTAGCAGAACAATATGCAACCCCCACCAACACACACACACACACATTCACACCTCATCTTAAAAAAAGTACATTCCTGTCAGAGAAATAACACTCTGACGTGGGCTAATTTGCAGCTAAAATATGTTAAACAGAATTCATAAAAAACACAAGTACATCCCAAATTACTGTCTGTTTAGATGCATGAAAACTGACAAGTACTTCTATTAAAAAAGGGAAAATAAAAGCTTTTGGCAAAAAATAAGACTGCCTTATGTTTCCTTTTGTACAAAATTTTACATCAGGTAAAACAAATATATCATTACCTAAAATTCAGTGTTGAAAGAAGAATTCATATACTTTAGTATATAAGTAAAAGTAGTGTGTACTGTAGTGCACAGTATAAAATACTCATCATTATAAGTGAAGGTCCTGCTTTCAGAATGTTACTTAAATGGAACTATTATCAGCAAAATAAGCTGTACTTTAAGAATCAAAAAAGCTGTCATGATTCAGAATGGCACCTTTCAAAGAATTATAATGTATAATATACTACTGGATTATTGCTACTGATGCATTAATGTCAATGGATGATGCAATCAACAGGGGACTGCCCTACATCCTGCAACACCTCGACTCCCCAGGGACATACTGTATGCGAGGATCCTGTTTGTGGACTTCAGCTCGGGATTCAACACCATCATCCCAGACATCCTTCTCTCCAAACTCACCCAGCTCACTGTGCCAGCCCCCAGCTGGGAGTGGACCACAAACTTCCTGGTAGACAGGAGGCAGCAGGTGAGGCTGAGGAAACTGACATCCAGCACCCGGACAATCAGCACTGGTGCCCCCCTGGGATGTGTGCTCTCCCCTCTGCTCTTCTCCGTCTACACCAACAACTGCGCCTCAGGAGACTCCTGAAGACGGTGGCGAGTCTGCATTCAGACGGGAGGTTAAACAGCTGGCCCTCCGTCAGAACATCCTGAAGCTGAACATGCTAAAAACTGTAAAGATGACGGTGGACTTCAGGATACTGCCCCCCATCACCATACTCA
Organism: Oplegnathus fasciatus; assembly: GCA_003416845.1. Taxonomy (NCBI): domain Eukaryota; kingdom Metazoa; phylum Chordata; class Actinopteri; order Centrarchiformes; family Oplegnathidae; genus Oplegnathus; species Oplegnathus fasciatus. The sequence goes on along the minus strand of NTHP01000290.1, from coordinate 516,111 downwards.
ACAGCATTGTGTCTGCTGTGGAATCCTTCAGGTCTCTGGGATCCACAATCTCCCAAGACCTGGTCGTTGAGCATAGACTTCATCATCCAAAAGGCCCAGCTGAGGATATACTTCCTGCGCCAGCTCAGGGAGTTCAACCTGCCTCAGGAGCTGCTGATCCAGTTCTACTCTGCAATAATCCAGTCTGTTCTCTGCACATCCATCACTGTCTGGTTTGGACCTGACACCAGCAGAGCCAAAACAACCAGACACAGGCCATCATTCTGATGGACACTTAAATCAGTCATACACTGTCAATAACCCTGTAACACTTAAACATCCAAGTACCTACAAATCATAAATTATATATTTATTCATTTCGTAGATCTCAAGCTATTTTACTGAATAAATAAAACGTTTCAGTCTGAACCAAAGTGGTGGACTGACTGACTGACTGACACTGCCATCCCTACAGCAACGCCATTACTGTGGCTGAAAACATTAAAAAAAAACCCCAACTAGTATTGAAGTAATGAGTACAGGTTAAGTGACACTTAGCTTCTCCTATAATTTGTTTGGGCTTATTGCTGTCAATCAGATATGAGGTTCAGATAGTGCCTTATGCTGTTATTGACTATAAAAGTCTCTGCACTAGTATTTAGAAAAATGACACTTGATTCTAAAAAGACTTTGTATTATACAAACAGGGGAATAATCTCTGTACTGGGAGATTTATTTCCTCTGTGTTTTTTTTTTAAGCATGGATAAAAATCTTATTTTCAAAGGAAACTTCTCATCTTTAGCTACAGTGCATAACAACAGTACACTGCCTTTTC